>CAEFZX010007130.1:0-93905 GCA_903066825.1 Alfaro cultratus
TTTTGCAAAAGCTTGGCTTTAAAATTCATATACGTTGTCTGTGGTCTTTTTATATAGGTTCAAGAAAAAGTACCTAATACTCCCATTCCTGTCATCGCCGCGGCTCTCCCTGGCACGGGACTGTGCATTTAGCCGTTAAATTAGCTGGGGGAGAAAGAGGGGCGACGCTTTCTGCAGGAGCGCCTGGATACCTTTGTTGATGTGTGGCGTGGAGATGGATAGGCTGAGGTGTCCTGATTTCCCATGGGGCTACAGTAATAGTGTTATAATGGAGGAGGGAGCTGAGTGCCCATCGGCGGTGGTACATGGGCACAAAGTCCCCTTCCATCCTGTCGTCATACAGAAGAGTGGCAAACTTACCGAGTAAGGGATTGTGGGTATGACGTGTGCCTGTGTTTTATTTATTTGTTTATTTTCAAAGGTCAAGTTTACACTTTTATGTGAAGTGGCAGCTTTATGATGGTGAAGAATTTATCAGCTTGTACATGAGATGTGTACTTCCCTCAGGGCAACAGAGCTGGCCCTCATTTCCATCAGCGCGTCATGTCTTCTCAACACCACATATTGAATTTGATGTGCCTGAATAAAAGTAACATGGCTTCATTTTCTATTGACACAAAATGTCAAAATAAGCCCAAAAACAACATTACTTTTATTTGAAACGAGAGCAAAAATGTGATCTTCTCGCTGGTAAAATATCTAAACATATTTGTTATTTCAGGTATAAAAGAGTAATCTGAACTTTTAATGACTATTTGTATTTGTCACATATATATTTATATGGTGATAGTCATACATCTTTAAAATTCAATAAGCTTTAGTAATATTGATTGGTGGTGCTCTTTTAGTTTTCGTGACCAAAAATATTTTCAGGATAATATTGATTCATGACTCATTACTGAATTTTTCTTTTAAAAAAAAATTCTTAAAAAAAAAAGTCAGCAAATATATTTCCCACCAGTAGGGTGCCTGACGATGCTTTAGACTTAATGCAATACAAGAAATGAGTAAGAGGCAACCGAAAGGGACTTATGGGTGGTTTGAGACAAGCCTCGTGATAAAACTAAAGTTGCAAATTCTCTCATTTACCAAAGTGTTTCCCATTAAAGTCAAGAAGTCATTTTCACGTTGTACCTTTCTCCGTTTTCTCTTAGGCACCATGAGGCCCGTGCAGAGGAACTTCTACGAGCCGTCGTCGGCCCCAGGGAAAGGCGTGGTGTGGGAGTGGGAGAACGACAACGGCTCGTGGACGCCGTACGACATGGAGATCTGCGTAACAATCCAGAATGCCTACGAGAAGCAGCACCCGTGGCTGGACTTGACCTCTCTGGGCTTCTGCTACCTCATCGACTTCAACAGCATGGCCCAGACCAACCGGCAGAGTCAGCGCAAGCGGCGCCTTCGGAGACGCATGGACCTGGCGTACCCGCTCATCATGGGCTCCATTCCCAAGTCCCAGTCGTGGCCCGTGGGCGCCAGCTCTGGCCAGCCCTGCTCGTGCCAGCAGTGCATCCTGGTGAACAGTACAAGAGCTGCCTCCAACGCCATCCTGGCCTCGCAGCGGCGTAAGCTCTACGGAGGGACGGCTGGCAACTCGGGCGCCACAGGAGCCCTCGGCGGCGTGCGGCAGAGCAACACCTTCGCTGGAACCTCCCTGTGGTCCCCGACGTCCGGCTCCTCCGGTGCCAACCACAATAACATAAGTGTAGGAGGTGGGCAGTCGAAAGCCGAACAGGTGCAGTCTCCGCTGTCTTCTGCCAACTTCCCCTGCTCCCCGGTGATGCCATCGCTTTCATCCTCCCACGGTCACCACGCGCTCACCATCAACGGACAGAACAATCTGAACCGGCCAGGCACCCAGCGGATTTCCATGGGGACCACCAGAGGAGCCATCCCACCCGGGTAATGGTGTTTGTTTGTTTTTGCTCCTTGAGATTCTCTGAAGTCTGCCGCAGCCTTCATGTGTTACTGCCTCAGCATAAAGCTCAGAATCAACTTAGACATTGATTGAATATTTTTTTAAAAAACAAACAAACAGCATGTTTGCCTCACAAAGCTTTACGCTGAACGTGTCGGATTTTCTGTACTTATTTTTGTTTTTTTTTTCACTCTCTCTCCACTTCTTACTCCGCTGATTTATGACTGCTCTCTTTTAACATGCTGATCAATGAATCTGCAGAGGAATCATAAAAAAAATCTTCAGCTTAGTCTTGTGTGCCAGAGTCCTCCATTTCCTTCCCTGTGTGTGTGTGTGTGTCTGCTCCATAATGAGCTTATGTTGGCCCCAGTAGGCGTGAAATACTGCAGCTCTTCTGGATCATTCTGCTTTGAACTAATTTGTTGCTATCAGGGTGCGCTGGGGTTGTTGAGTCGCTTGGAAGCTAAGGAGTCTGACGGGGCGAGTCGGGGGGTTGGGGGGATGCGGGATGTGTTTTTAACAGCGTCTTTGTTTGACTGCACATCGTTTCTGACTCTTGTGTACGTGGAGTGACTGATGGGCAAAGTGCGAAGAGGGCACTGGTGTAGCTTTGGAAGCCTGTTTGCCATGAAGGCAGAGCTCCAGTGGGGAAGAATGAATAATGGATCAAGGGAAAATCAGAGCTCCAGCATGGTGCTGACCTCAGTGCAGTTCAGAGAAAAGGAACCAAGAAAAGGAAGTTTGTTCACGTTCAAAGCAGTCCTTGTCCCTGATCCTGTTTTTTTTTTTTCCTCCCTCCCATTACAATAAACCTAAGCAAAGAAACAAAGTAGAAACTCATTCGACTTTGTTGCATGATAGAAAAGATACGCTGGCGTCGGCCATGTTGCGAGCAGCAGCCTGGCCCTGAAAACCAACACCGTGCTTGAAACCTGGGTTTTTAGAACAGACACTCAAGTTTGAATTGTTTTTGTTAAACTCATTTCTGCTTATTTATTTTTAATACTTTGGTCATAATATACAAAAAACTGGTGATCACTGAGATATAGAAAAACAGCAATAAAGAAGAACTATCAGTAGAAGACAATGTATTTAAAATGTGGATAAGCTGATCTTGACATCACAAAGTATATTTTTCTCATTTGCTTTATATTTACAAAGTAAAGTTTCTGAGGTTTACCTGTTTTGTGTAGAATTGTTATTATGTGGTGGATGTGAAACACCTTAATAAATGGTAATAGTATTGTTAATATTACAGCTAAAAAAATAACCTTAAATAGTACTATTAATAAGGCATAAGGGGCAAATAGGAGATAGAGCGTTGTCATGGATATTCTTAACTTAGATTGGAGAACAAAGGCATTGCAAGTAGTTTATTGCCTGAACAATTATGCAAGATGTAAAATTACATCAAGATGTTTAGAGTTGCCCCAGGCTCCAGTCTCAGTCCATGCCCTGTGAATTTTACTCAACATCATAAATGGGCTTTACGTTATACTGCTCTCAAGGCTTCAGGTGTCTCTGGAAAATCGAGTGGAAGGAAAAAGCAACATAAGCTTGAATACAGTCATTTATCGGTTTCCCCTTTCTCTTAGAAGAGGTCCGGAATCGTTTGGAGATGTGTCAACTTAGCAGTCTTGTGTAGGTCTCATCATAACATTTCTGCTTTTTTTTTTTTTATCGGTCCTGAAAAACTGCATTGTGGGTTTTTTGTCTTATTATTTTTTATTGGCTGCGAAATGATGCTCACAATGTGGTGGCGACACTGATGTGCACTCGCTTGTGTCCGTGATATGAAACCCTCTCCCTGCTCTAGTTTGATTTTTTTATTTATTTTTTTTTCGTTCTTTGTGCTTCTGGGAAGAAACACACTAAAGTGCTTGCTAGAATAACACCCTGTCACTACTGTGAACTGAAACGCTTTTGCTTTCTGCAGCCCGACTCGGGTCACTAAGAAGCCCCCGGGGGTCATCCCATTCAGGGACATCTCTTCTGGAAATTCAGGACTCAGTCAAAGCTCAGCCATGCAGAGTTGTAGGTAAAAACGTGACTTTCTCTCCTCGAGGCACAGAAACACTGAGACCCACAGCGGTAGAGGGAGGAAAACAGATGGGGGGGGGGGCGTTAGGAGGGGGTGTGGGGGTTGGCGGTGGTGTTGAGCGTAAGGCGGAGCAGATCGGTTCCCAGGCGAGTGGCTCGACGTACAGGATGAGTGTGGTTAACATGCGCACAGCAGGACATGAGAGCTTGCAATCTCACGCAGGCACAGCCTGAAACGCAAACTCCCAGCGCACGTTCCCACAAGTGTGTGCTACACACAGATAACAGAGGAACCCACGCAGAGTGTAAAACATCAGACTTTTTTTCTTTTTTCTTTTCACACACCCACGCCCTAATTTAACAGTTGTTTGGTGCAGGAAAGGTATTTGGCACACGGCGGTTTGTTTTGATCAGCTGAATTTACGTGCAGGAAACAGCCGCCGTGCTGCTTCTGATCGCGGGCCAGTTCTCTAGATCGATACAAGAAGTTCCAAGAATCTCGCATGTTGTTTATGAATTCTTGCTGTAAGACCGCTCGCTGTCATAAATGTTGGTATGACATGTTCATTGTTTGATGGTGACAGCTGCTGTTGATTTATTGATCTCTATCCAGCGTGTCATAAAACAACTGGCCGTAAGCTGTAAAGAGGGTGGGGGTTGTGAGGGTTGTGAGCGTCAAGCCTCGCGCGCACAAATATTAGAGGTGGCACCATCTGCTGGTTTGTGTCAACACATCTGCTTATGTGAAAACTGGACTGCCCACGTCCCACCACCTGCATGCTTCGACGGCGGACGCATCTGTCGGCGCTGGAACCGGAGCTGCTTCTTTTGGTTTTGATTTCTTTCGCATTTTTATGATCTAAATCTAAGTCCCAAGGAATAATAGTGCAGCCATCAGCAGATGCATAAATATGCAAAGACGTTTCACAAACTTTCATTTCCAGTGAATATCTTTTCAAATTTGTGATATCAGCAAATGGTGGGGCGGGGGGAAGCTGACACAGGCTCAAAAAGAAAACTAGATACCTAAGACAGCTCAGACGCACTGATGAAGCTTTTACTGCCTGATGCCAATTTTCTCAGAGGGATAGAGAAATCTTGGTTCGCTCTTTTTTGCATGGAAAACCTGTTTGAAGTCATCCCACAGCATCTTAATTACATTTAAGTCTGGAATTTGCCTGGGCAGAGGTCAGAGGTGAACTTGCCGTTGTGCTTTGGATCATTGTCCTGCTCCATCACTCAATGCTCCCGTGCCGAAGGTCATAAAGTGATGGTCGGACGTTCTCCTTCAGGATACTGACCAGAATTCA
The DNA here is from genome assembly GCA_903066825.1 of Alfaro cultratus. NCBI lineage: Eukaryota > Metazoa > Chordata > Actinopteri > Cyprinodontiformes > Poeciliidae > Alfaro > Alfaro cultratus. The sequence continues at coordinate 5,269 of CAEFZX010007130.1, forward strand.
TGGTACCATTATTTACGGAAAGTTATCCGGGACTTGAAGCAACAGGGTGGGCACAGATCACCACACTGCCACCGCCGTGTTTGACTCTGTTGTCTTTCTGTGAGGCTGTGTTAGTTTTACAGCAGACGTAACGGGACACGACATTTCCAAAAAGTTCAACCTTTGTCCCGTCAGCCCTCAAAATACAACTATTAATTATTTATCCTGGTCTGTTTGGTCTTTAATCTATTTCTCACGTCGACACTTCTTTGAAGGTGTTACAGAGCAGGACAAAAACAGAAGAAAACTCACTGAGCAAATAGTTATTCAACAGTGGACTTAACATAGCAATGATTTATTTGTGTGTAACACTTTGTGGTGGAATAAACAGACAGGCTAGTTCACACGGTCTTGAATGTGTTTTTTTTTCACTCAGAGGAAACCACTTCCTCTTTGGTTTAGCAGGGTTGGTGTCTGTGTTGTTAATTACCTTCTGATGAGTAAAAACAAAATGTAAAACCAAAAAAAGAGGAAAACAAAAATCCAACAGCTGAGTTTTCTTCTGAAAGGGATAAAAAAAATAAAAATTAACCACATGTTTGCTGTTTGCATGAGGCCCTTGAGGTAGGAATGCTAATGTGGGAGCCGACCGGAGGGCCCGCGAAGACGAGGCGCAAACAGATCATTATTCTCCATCGAGCTGCTCCGTCGCTTTGTTCAGACGCTCCCCATCAGGACGAAAATTAATATTATAGCAAATAAATAAATCATGAGAGATTATGTGGGTCAAACTGATGCAAGTTTGAAATTTGCTGGTGTCAGTGTTGCTCCTCTCCGCTCTACTCCAACTCCGCCGCTGCAGGCAGAAGCGGCTTTATGTCCACCTGCTGCTGCCTGCGTCATTACAGTAATTTAATAAGTACTCATAAATTTTTAGCCACTTTTTTATAGTGCATGATGAGCAGTGGATTTTAGTTCTCTATCAGCATTTCTTTTTAAACTAGGCTTAATGCCGTGGGTCTAATGAAGGATGACGTTCGATTAGGCCCTAAAAGAAAGTTGAATATTCCCTCAGGAGTGAAAGAATGGCACCGAGAGGAGGAGAAGAAGCCAACCCATATGCCCCGACCTGCCAGAGGTCGGGGCATATGGGATTAATGTGGCATTGCAGCATCCGCAGTGAAGCTGCAGACTCTTTAACAGTTAAATGTGTTTCTTCTGACTTAAAAACCCAGAGCAAGAGCCCTCAAAGACACGGTCCTGCGTAAGATTTTTATGTTTTTGTGAAAACAGGAAAGCAGAGACAGAAAAACTTCGAGGGTGAACGCGAGTCGAGAGGAAAAGCAAAAGTTGTTCTCACGGCGTAAGAAGAAACGCAGTGGTGACAAAGGTTTTGTGCGGTTTGCTCAACGTCCTCCTCGGCGAAACTGAAGTGCCACAACAGCAGAATCACAGAGGAAACGCTGAAGCTCTGTGCCTGTTCACGCTGATGTTGTGCTGCGATGTGTTACGTCTGAGCGCAGACCGATATCGCTGTTTGATCATGAGGTGTGGGAATTTTTGTTGTTTTTTTTTGACTGATTAGATTCAGTTTAAACTCTGAAGACCACAATTGGCTCCAAAAACGAGCCTTGCTTTAGTTTGAGATTTCAAAAACAAACAAAAAAATCTGAATCTGTTCAGATCAACGCTTTATGTTTTGCTATCCCTCCGTTTTTATGCCAAGTGTTGGAGATAAAATTGGGTTTTTGGATTTAAGAAGAAGAGATAAATAAAATATGAGAACAGGATGTTGCAAATTTCTGAACACTTTGTGAGAGAGTTTTTGGATTTCCCCGGCAGAATGAACCTCACGCTGCACTGAGGAGGTCTGCCCAGATTTAACTGAGGCATTAAACTTTTAAGGACAAAATTCTCAAAGAACAATGAGATTTACACCATACCGATTACCTGAAATATTACAAATTTCCTTAAAGTAGGTTAGGATTTTGACACAGGAGAATTAAAAGGTATCAAAGATGATAAAGTTCAGCCTGATAATTTGCTAAATTATTCCTCTAGTTGAATAAATTCTCTTATCTGTGTTGAAAATCCTGTTGGACTACAGAGAGCTCCAATGTATTCACTCTGTCAATACAACCTGCCCTTATTTTGGGTAAAAACAACAATATATTCCAAAAACTTCCCCACACGTGTCCAAACAGTCCATACCTTTGGAGAAAACTGCATAATTTTATAATCTGACGTGCTGTTTCTTTCAGAGCGGACTCTTTTGTGATGGGAAAAAATAAAAATAATCAGATGTTCTCACAGATGTTGCAGCTTTCTGAGGAAATATTTTTCTTTTTCTCTTTGATCGCCTCTCCACCTGCTCTGTTTGTGGCTGTGGCGAGAACATCTGTTGCCTGGTTAGCTAACGAGTCAGCGTTGGCATCTTTTTGTCCTCCTGTTTTGTAAAAAACTCTCTACACGGAAAATAAGATTATCATTTCTTGCACAAAAGCTGATTCTGGTTCTGATCTCTTATACTTCCTGGGACAAATTTGTATCTGCCTGTAGTTCGAGAGAGCCACCTGCTTTGTAAGTCTGCTCCAGATTGCACATGCAAAATATGGGTAAAAAAAAAAAAAGCTGCTTGATTTTTGCCCCACGTTTTATCAATTGTTTTAACCGGGGAGCTACTCCACAGTTAAACCCTGGAAGTCATGCAGCTGCAGGCACTGTCATCACTGTTTGAGGTGCAGCCGTGATGGACAGGGTCGCTGCCTCCAGATGAGGGATACTTCTATATTTAAAGTAAACCGGAGAGGAGGAAGGAGCAAGAAGACGGCAGCAGCGATTTATCCGATTTTAAGATGCAGCTTTGTAGAAAAACCGCTTTCTAGCGTTGATGGTTCGTCTCAAACAGAAAGTATAAAACATCTGATGACGGACTGGAGTTTGTTTACGAGTTCAGAATGAATCTTTGTCAAGGTGGAAAATAAATAATCCGGATAAGTGTTGCACACTCGGACAAAAGTGATGTCGAGACATGCGGTGGTTGTAAATTTTCTTTACTCTCCTTTTCTTTCTGAAAATACAAACATTCATAAATCAGACGTGCGTCACACTATGGCTGCCATGTTCTACTGAGCTTTCGTTCTTCAACACAGAAACTTAGGACCCAAGACTGCCCTAAGCTTTAAAACTGATCCCTTTCTAAACTCATTTCAAGAGTTACCAACATATATATGAATGTTCAGCTTAACATGGACAATGAAACACAGTGCTTTTTAATAACAAAACAAAGTATTCATAGGAAGAGAATAGAATCATATTTTAATGGGAGCAGTTAACTGGCCCCCCACACTAGGGATTATTTCTTCCCGCCTATAGCAGACAAAACTAACCAGAGGTTTGTATCAATACATTTATTGTGATGGGAGTTTTCGTCACTGGAGCTGAAAATCCACAAGACAAAACGGCATCTCCATTAAACGTCGAGCCGTGTTTCCGTGATGCCGGATAAATGTGTCCTGGAACAAAATGTACGTGCAGACAGAACATTATGCTAAAGGCATCTGTCCCATTCCTTCCCCTGATGTAAATGATCTGTTTGATCACGGCGCTCTGTGGACACCATGAATTATACATGCACACATAAACAGAGGCCTGTTGTCCCTCATATGCTCTCATTTGGTTTCCATTTAAGTGAAAAGAAAGATTTCCCACCGGGCAGCACAATTTTATTTTATTTATTTTTTTGTCTTTTTTTTTTGTTCACATCATCGACCTCACCTTTGAAATTTACTGCTAAGCCAGCGTTCCTTTATCCACAGCAGTGGAAACAAACACTGGCCAGGCTCTCAATCAAGCTGATACCTTTATTGAGTGAAGGGGCAGCCGCGTGTCTTGAAGTATTGACCCTGTGTTTTGTTTTAGCTTTCTTTTTTCTTTTTTTTCTAAGCGCCCTCTCTGAGCTGAGAGATAACATTAATTCCTCTGTTGCGGTTTAAGGTGTGAAATCACTCTGTTGCTGGAAAATCTCTCGCTCTTTCAGCTGCTGCATGCTCGCACTCACAGTTCCGTTCGAAACCTTCACACTCCCTTATTCTATGACCACAACACTAATATATTGTCTTGAGTTTTCATGCGACAGACCAACACAAAGCAGTGCAACGCAGTGACTGCGTGTAGAATTGTCATTAAAGACGACGATACATAAAGGGAAAGTCTTGAAAGTGTGTAGATATAGCTGAATATATTCTGACATTATAGACTCTATATACCAAGTAGGTGATTTCTGAGGGAAATTGGTTGTACTGGATTTTATGTAGAGGTGTCGGATGAAAAGGTGGCTGCACTGCATCCTTTATAGAAGTTTTATTGTGAAAATCACAGAGCGTTTTCATTTCACTTCAAAAATATGCACTGATTTGTGTTGGTTGAAATTTGTGGTTAGAATAATAATAACAAAAAAAAAATCAGCAAAGCAGAACAAATGCGTTCCTCTCTCCCTGCTAAATTCCTGCTAAAATGGAGGTGAGAAGCCGCACACGCTACAGAAGGGATGGGACACACGACCTCGCGTCCTGCTTCTGTTGTTGCATTTAATTCACTGAAGGGCACAGGAACAAAGGGCTTTCACTTGTATCAAAGCGCACTGCCGATGTGGATCTGTGCTCTTCTGCAGTACTGGAGGGCAAAGGGCCTCCGACGGTCCACAATGGTCAAACAGTAACAAGATTCAAAGGCCTGTGTGGACCTTTAGGCCGGTTTGTGGTTAATAAACTCATCTGCTCCTTACTCCTTTTTTAACTAAAGTTTTGTAGACATTTGTATGTAAGCTGGAGCCTCCAAAGCCTTTGGTCTTCATTTATGTGCAGACTATAGAGAGACAGGTAATTACTATCCTCAATCAAGGAACGACTTGGACTGCTTTGTGAAACCGAAGGTCAACATTTGTCTTGGCCTGCGTTTTTTTTAATGTATTGCTATGCTGGAGCACACAGACATTAAACCCATCTATCTTTAATGCGGATCATGTAAATTGACTGTTGAGCACTTCGCATGTTGCAAGTGCTAATGTCAGTATGGCCGCTGCAAATTTAGTATAGATATAGATTGGTACCATAAGTCCTGTGTTTGCTTATCCTCCAACAAAGCAGCAGGAAGAATGAACTCCCCACATTTAGAATTTTGTTGTAAAAAACAAAAGAAATCTGTCAACACAAAGTGTTTTAGGAGTTTTGAACCAGTTTTATTGTGCTGTGTTTTGGTGTGAACGGAGACCTTTCTGGAAGTAACTGAATATTTACAGAGAACTTTTCAGGATTTCTAAAATAAAGTCTTGTTTTCTCACCTTCTTAAAGAAACTACAAACTAAGGAAAAAAAGTCAAGCCACATTTCTGGCAGTGAATTTGTTTGGCGAATAAATTCATATTGAGAAGATCAGATTTTTTGGCCCAAAGAAATATCAGAAGGTGTTACTTGATGCCCTTTGCCAGAGTGTACAGCCAGAGAAACAGTGCTTTGAGGGAAATAGCTTAGCTATGTCAATTCAAACTGGTGGGACAGTATGTGTGATTAGCATGCATTCTCTATCTCAGCTATCTAAACACATTTAGGACTTTGTGGCCAAATTTTCCTCCACAGGTAACAATGGGGTCGACCATTGTTACCTGTGGTCGACGGGATAAACTTTAGAAAATGTTTACAAAAGTAGCTGGTGAAAAGTAAAGTTCTGTTCTTCTCCTGTATAATCTTCTAACAGCAAGAGCAATTGCTTTGATTGTTATTTCTTCAGTAGTAACTTCATCACTGATGAGGGTTGTTTTACATCAGAACCTGCCAGGGCTTCGGCAGGCGTGGTGTATTCACTGGTCGTAAAAAGCCTGGATTGTCTAGTTACCAACCGAACAGTCAGAGATGAAGCTAAAAATTAAAAAACCCTCTGAATCTTGTCCGTTTATAATGGGACCTTTTTTTTTAAAAGTGAACTTTTTGTTCTGGGTATGATTTTTTTTTTTTATTATTCTGAAGCTCGATGTGATTTAATACAAGCCTCTCATTCTAGCCTCTCTAAAACTCGCAAGAAACAATTACTCTGTCGAGCTTTGGCATCAGCTGTGCAGCATCATGTTTTGTGTTAGAAGAGGCGATTGTGGTTCCTGAGCTCTGCTCAGCAGGGCGACGCCGTTTGAATTGAGGTTTCGGCCCCTCGGAAAGAGTCACTGGATTCTGCGCTATTAATACACCGCTGGCTTTTGTCCGCTCTGCTCCAGAGAGTTTGAAATGTGGGCAAGTGAACTGTCGTCTGTGTTCGCCACAAAGTCCAAGCTCTCCAAATGTCATCCTGAATCAGGCTCTGCTGCAGTGCTTTGTACATGAGTCAAGCCGACTCAACCCATTGCAGCAGTGTCTGTTGAAGTGCATGACATTTTAGCTTCAGTATTTATAGTGGGATGCAGAGAACAGTAGGCTGCTTTCTGGTTTCTTTCTTTTTTTCTTCTTCTTCTTCTTCTTCTTCTTCTTCTTCTCAGATCTCAAGTAATGGTGCACCATTTGGGCCATTTACTGTCAGCAACATTACTCACTTCTGTTTTCTGTTTTTGGCTTTTTCTCCTTACAGTGTTCCTGCTTTACCAGTGAAAAATCTGACCGGGTCTGGACCTGTGCACCCAGCGCTAGCAGGTTAGAAATCACCACGCTTGCAGCATATTTTTCTAAAAAAAAAAAAAAAAAAAAAGAAGAGGTTCTTTCCGTGCAAATGTCTTATTTTATTTCCCCCTCAAAATGTTTTAATCTGTAGATATTTATCCCAAAGGAAATGAGTGACTATCGCTGTTCTTTTTCCACTCTTCTCTGTGTTTACGTGTGCGTGTGTACATATGTATCAGGCATGACAGGTATCCTGATGTGCGCTGCAGGTCTACCCGTTTGTCTGACTCGAGCTCCAAAGCCTATACTGCACCCACCACCCATCAACAAGAGCGACATGAAGCCTGTGCCAGGGATCAATGGCATGCGGCGCAAAACCAAGAAGAAGCACCTGAAGAGAGGTGAGTCTGAAAAAACCGGTCTGATCAGAGCAAACAAACTGAGGTTGAACTCTTTGCACGGAAATCCCACAATCTGCGGCGAAAGCATCGGCGATCTACTGACTCTCAGCTGAGTGTCCTGCCAAGTTTCGCAGTGTGTCTGTGTCAGCTGTCTGTCCGTCTGTTGTTTACATTTCATCCCATCCTCTGAAATAAACTGTTGAAGGTTTTCATGCAGCCTCTGCTTGGATTACAATACTTTATAATCATCAGTGTTTTCTGCTAACGTTAGCAAAACGTTTCTGGACAGCTGATTACATAAAACGATGGTTTACCTTGCAGAATGTTTCACTAAGCTGTTATTGTAATTTGGTGAAAGCAAGCTAAATTTACGTTTGGGTTTGAAAGTGTATTCAGTGCATGTCAACGATTTTATGTCCCACTTATAGACAGACATCTCTGATCCAAAATCCTTGCACCAGTGCTGGCTAGAGAGAGATGGGGAAACAGGGAGATCTTGTTTTTCAACTTCACAGAGAGTCCAAGCACAAGTCAATACAATAATCATAAAATTAAATTAAATCAAAAGATGGTCCATCAAGGTATTCGTTTTACGGTTGTCAAGCACATCTATGCAAGCAGGTCGTTGTGTATTTTTCACTTTCCAGATCCCGACCAAGGAGACTTTTTATTTTTCATACAGGATACTCAATTCAATAAAGGAAGAGAAAGTTTGTGAATTTTATAGCTATACATCCATTTTCTAACACCCTTGTCGGGTCAGGAGGTGCTGGTGCCTACGTATCTCCAGATAACGTTCCGGGCGAGAGGCGGGGTCACCCTGGACAGGTCGCCAGTCTGTCGCAGGGCAACACAGAGACAAACAGGACAAACAACCATGCACACACACTCACACCTAGGGACAATTTGGAGAGACCAATTAACCTGACAGTCATGTTTTTGGACTGTGGGAGGAAGCCGGAGTACCCAGAGAGAATCCACGCATGCACAGGGAGAACATGCAAACTCCATGCAGAAAGACCCTGGACTGGGAATTGAACCCAGGACCTTCTTGCTGCAAGGCAACAGTGCTACCAACTGCACCACTGTGCAGCCCGTGAATTTTATATGTTTTATATACTTTAACAGTGTGTTTGTCTTTTGTATCCACTGTATGTTATCTGGGTGGAGCAATCTGGCCTCCAGTTAATTGCTGGTTGATGAATCCAGGCCTCCCAGTGGAGCTGCCTGGACCACAGGACACATAATTGATTGGGGTGACAGTGCATTTGTCCTCTCAGCTGGCCTTTTAAGATTCCCTTTGCTGTACTCACACACTTTACTGTGCGAGTAAAGCACACAGTAAAGTCTTTACACAAACGCAACAATAAATCTTAGTGGTTGACCTCCACGGAACGAAACACGAAGGAGATTATGTCACTGACAAATTACAGTAAAATAAATGAATAAATAAATGTGAAACTTGTCCAATTTACTATTCTTGTCATCAAAAGTTTAGTCATAGTTTACATCAAAATATCCTTCTCTACTATATTGACGACATGACTAATCAATTTGACTATCTTATCCAAACTCAATGAAACCAATACTTAACACTCTGAAGCACTGTCTAGTTTATCCATACCGGTATTTAATTTTGAGAAATGAACTAAGGATTTTGAGGAAGAAACTGGGATGTTGCTTTGCTGTTTTGTACGAATCGCTTTGAAAAAGGCACTTACTGCTTTGCTGATCTCGAAAATGATTCGAGAAATGCACCAAAGCGACCAAGGAAAAACTGTAAACAACCAGATTCCTCCTTCAGTCTGGGGATCCATTAGAAAACCTTACAAGGCGGCTGGAGTGTTGCCAGATCTGCGAGTTCACTATAACACAAGAACGCTACGTGCCAAGTTTCAAGCCACGTGTTTGTGGCTGAAGCTACAAACTACATCCTGTACTGGCAGCTGCAGACGGATTTCAGGTCAGACAAGTGTCAACGCTGAAAAAGAAACTAACAGGATTTAGTCACCAGGTTAATAATCGGATATATAGGAACTGGATGATATAGGACAATTTCACAGTCAAAAAACTTGGCGTAACGTAGCAGGAAAGGCACTGATGTATTAATAAGAGCCGTCTCCCTTTAGGGAATAACCTGCTCCAGTGCAGGCTGATTTATTGTCAGTGTTTCCTCAGGCTATCAGCAGAACTTAGCAATCGTTATTGGCTTTAATTACATTGGCGCCTCTGATGTTGTGAATAATTGAGTCAAAAAATACCTGCAGTAAAGAAAATGGTCATTCCCATTTTAATTTCATTGTTGAGTAAAAAAAATCAAGAGTTGACAAGCTTTCTTAGCTGAAAATGTGTGTTTTTGTGCGTGTTTTTTACTTTAGCTGCATACATTTGCTCATACCAAGCAACTCTCCTCAGGTCATATCAAAGCTTGAAGCTAACCTTTGACAGACAGAGGGTTTATTTATTCACCCGTCTAGTCTTGGCCAAGAGGCCTTTTGTGATGTTTTACAACAAAAACGTCTGAAAAAAGTTTGGTGCATCAAAGTGGCGCAATGTTGAGGAAACAAGTAACATTGGTCTTCTCAGCCCCTACTAATTACTTTGGTATTTTGTCTCATTTATTATAAGTTTACAATGGCAATGATATCAGAAATTATAGACTTTGTGACCAATATTAGTGGGGATTTTGTCCCTGCTGCAATAGTAGAATAAAAACTGACGTAAACTGGGTGGCACTGAGCAGCCTGGAGATTAGCGGGATTTTTTCTATTTTTTTTGTTTTTTTTATTCTCACTCTGCTTATTGCACATAAAACAAATGTCTGGGAGGTTTCTGATCTTACTATTTAAGCCCTCCCAGTTGTGCAATATCCCTTATTCATGCACCTATATCTCTCTCCTCTTTCCTGTTCTCTCTCCTCCCTCTCTGCTTGTTCTGTGCCGAAGCTTTTCTGTCTCTTTCCACCGCTGCCCCTGCTTTTGCTCGCTGGCTATGCCTCAAATGAACAAACAAAGGCTCATGGGGGAAAGAGGTTGCCTATAAGCGTATTAGGGGTGTAAGCTGTGTGTGCGTGTGTGTGTGAGTACTCTCAGCCATGGTAGCCTGGTTGCACACAGGGATTATCAGGGAGTGCAGGGAAAGGCTGTTTGTTATGTGCCGGTTTGAAGGTGACCTCCTCTTTAACATCACATGTGTGTACCATATATGGGCAAAGCATATTTTCTTAATATAAAAACATGAGTAAAAATCCCAGTCCCATATTTACAAACACAATTTTTTTGAGATGCAACAATATTTTAAAATAAATTAATGTTCCATTGTAGTAGGAGAATCTCAATCTGAAAAATGTAGAAAAATCGAACCTTTAATTTGTAATGAAGAAATAAAAACCCACAAGAATAAGTAATTATTGGTATCTCAATTAAACCAGATCATTTTAAGGCTTATTTTAAGGTTCCAGTTTCTAGGAATGTTTAATTAATAATCAATGACTTGCTGTTTCCCTGAGGGTTTAAATGTGTCATGATACAGAGGACCATCACTGGCCTCTAGGCCAGAGGAGGAGCCATATTTATTTTGTCACCATAGATTAAGAGCAGGATATAGTAAGGCAAGTTAAAAACTCAGTTCACATCTCAGCCACAAACTGGGGAATAATGATGTCAGGAGGAAAATCTTTTTGTCATCATTTTAAAAACATAAACATGGATTTTGCTGAACTTTGCTAGCAGCTTAACTGGAACTCTGCTTTGGTTTGTGAAAATACCAAGATTTTTTGGCATCCCAGTGTAGGTGTGACTTGAAACGAAGCGTAAATATGTGAAAAAGCCCTCCATTGTTGCGTACGATGACGACTCTGCGATGGTGTGGGTATGTTTCTTTTCCAAAGGCCATGGGGAGCCTATGTAGCTGGAGTGCATGGCATAATGGATAATGAAAATGGGTCGGCATTGAGTCTTTCAGCAGGATAATGATTTTTTGATGTTGCCTAATTAACAGAAATGCTTCACCTAACACAAAATCAACCTTATCCCAATGAGAACCTGAGACCTAAGTCATAGAAAACCTGTTTGGGGGAGCGCCGTCGAAAAGATTTGAGCTGCATCAAAATGGACATCCCATTTTTAAGTTGCATTATCACAATTACTTGTTTTGTAATCTATATTTTAATACACGTATATCATGCTACAAACTCATAAAACTCAAATTGGTGAAAGCAAGTTCCACAAAAAACAAATGTTAGGTTTTGAGGACAAAGCCAAAACCTTTTAATTAATTGTGTGGGTAGAAAGTGCATGTTGTAATACGTCCAATCATTTGCAACATTCAATACAGGAATTTCTTTTCCAAATAGGAAAAACCATTTCTTAGCTTAGCACTCCCAGGGCCTGTGGGACAACAGGAATGCCAATAATTGTGTCAATTTTATTTTTTTTCCCCTGTTGAATGAATGTTCCAACATTTTCAGGGTGAGTTTGTACTTCTGCAATAAGAGATTTATTTGCTTTAAGGCTAAAAAAATGACTATCATATTTCAGATTTTGCTACAATTTGTTGGAGGATCATTTGTTTTTGTTTGATTTCACAACCAGGTAAAAACCCGGAGGATGTGGTCCGAAAATACACAGAGAAGATTAAAGTGGTGCCAGACGAGGTAAGGACAGAAAAAAAAAAAAACAGCAAAAAGTTTCCTATCTACCAACAGATGCAATCTGTCACTATTCAGCATCCTAACTGGGTGGGAAAGATTCTCTCACACACACACACACACACACACACACACACACACACACACACACACACACACACACACACACACACACACACACTCAACCATAGCAGCAGAAGTATTTCTGGTTGTCTCTTCCAGGACTGTACCATCTGCATGGAGAGGCTGGCGATGTCATCGGGCTACGAAGGCATCCTGCAGCACAAAGGCATCAAGCCAGAGTTGGTGGGCAAACTTGGCAAATGTGGTCACATGTACCATCTGCTGTGCCTGGTGGCCATGTACAACAATGGCAATAAGGTGGGTAAAAGCTTGCGAGCCAGACGTTGTTATGATGTCGCTCCAGGCTCAAATAAACCTTTCGATATCTTAGAGCTCGACTAGTTCTCATGACGTTGGTAAATTATCGGGCCTAGAAACTGCGGCGCACGCAGATGGGGGATCTTATGCACTCTCGGCGGATCAGTCGTGTCAGCATAGTGTTTCATAAAATCACAGTAAATTCTATTTGTTTCATTTTGACTCCTTGAAATGCAGAAAGCACATTTAGTCGGCCATAATTGGTTCTCCTGATTGCATCTTAAAATGCGCGTGGAGCTAAGAAGCAGCGTGGGGACAGTTTCAAAGGTTTTGTCTTTCAGTTTTCAGCTTTTGTGCTAATCGTAACATTAAATATGGCATTTACAAATTATAACAATGCCTTTCAACGAGTATTCAAAGTACTTAATCGCTCAAAGCGCCAAACCCCCTCCTCTCTCTCACCACCTACACGGGTTCACTGGTGAGTGTTCAGTTTTAAGTTTTAAAAAGAAAAACGAATGTTGTTCATTAAAAGGGCGCCATTGTTCTGTCTAAACGGGTTAAATTTTTTTCTGGAAAAAACATTTTTAAATGTGTTGCTTAACCTTTTTAGTAGTATAACTTCACATTACTTCTCACATGAGTTTAGACTTCACTCTGAAATGAAACTGTAATCCGGTTTTCTTTTACTTTTATTTGCTGGAGTTATGCAAAAAAAAACAAAAAACGCATCATTTCATCCAGCTCAATTTTAATGTGCTGAATTTATTACAAGATGCATAGTACAACAAAAACCTTGGAAGTAGGTAAATGACAGAGTATTTCTAATGACCTTCTTTACACCAACAAATATGATCCAGGAAATAAAAAATAAATTTTTTTTCTAAACGATGAATCGATTTTTTGGGGTTAAATCTACCCAACTTGGTTTTTGTTTTCTTAATAATGAACTAACTAACTAGGATTAACTATTTTTTATTATCCACAAGCAAACCTAGACTGAATAACTCACAGACGTCTAGAATCAATAAAATCTTTAAACATGATCACTTTTTGTCTCAATTGGTACAAGTTTGGTATTCTGAAAACTTGGAAGTGTGATAAAAAGCAAAAAACAGATGAAATCTGTAAAGAGGTGAATTACTTTTTAGCACAGAGTATAATCACCAGGTACAAACTGAATAATTAGCCCAGCTATCTACTCTGGTAGCCAGTCTGCAGTCAGACATGAAGTTTGTAGCTTATAAACTACAGTATACCTTTATAAATCCAGTCACATATTTTGTTTTTGCAATTGTAAATTATTTGAATCAGTTAAATCTTTCTTTGTTTTAAGTCAAGTCTGTCGCTCCGTGTGCTGCAATAGGTGGGGGAGGGGACGTAAAGGAGAAAACTGACCCAACCCAGACATATACCTACCATGTCTGCGCACTTTAAATACAAAGTTACTGGGTTTTCGTCTGCATCTTTAACTTCAGGACATTAACGTTTTGATCACAAATTGTCTCAGCGAGAGTATTTTATTTCTCTCCTTGAAGCCTTTAACTGATGCACCAGTAGCAGTCATTATCGTGTGATTGGCCTAAGCTTGTTTTCTTTGCAACCAGGACGGCAGCCTGCAGTGCCCAACGTGTAAGACAATCTACGGGGAGAAAACAGGCACCCAACCCCCTGGGAAGATGGAGTATCACGTCATCCCCCACTCTCTGCCTGGCTACTCGGAGTGCAAAACTATCCGCATCGTGTACGACATCCCCGCCGGGATCCAGGTGAGACCCGTCTCATTTCACCGGATCCACCACAGCTGCCTCCTCGCATCGATCCGCTGTCTCGCCCCGCATCTGAATCTCTTCAACTGCTTATCTGCTTCATTTCGTCAGAAGGACACTTGTGCAGAAAGGTGAAGTGCTTGGGACTTGGAGGAAACTGCGGTCTCAGGCTGTGGGTGCGGTTTATCTTTTGGCGTGTACAGTCCCAGTCGGAGCCGAAAGTCAGGATAAAATGCTGCGTATTTTATCCTGACTGCTGAGATTAGCATTAACGGAGACAATAAACTGACCTTTTCCCTCCACCGGCAGAGAAGCCTCCGCGTCCCTAGGGTCAGAATACTTGAGGTCATGACCACTCCGGTCAGCACCGCAGCACAATTCATCATTAGCAGGGACATTACTGGAGGTCTGCTGAGTTCCTTTGTGCCCTCTCCCTCCACACTCCACATACACCCTGACAGCTTTCAGTAGATTTTGGAGCTTGAGTAAAACGTTACAGTAATATTATTCATAAGGCGATCTGTTATTGTGATGTTTGAGGGAAATGTCTGAAATAACAGCGGGACCGTCTTCAAAACAAACAAGGACAATAAAACGATTAATCTCTAAGTGTTAATATCAGATTTTTGCTATAAAGATTGCAGGTTTCTCTTCTTATCAATACGATGTAATTTTATTTCCACATGGCGGAGGCGGGGCTTGAAACAGCCTTTCTGAAATATTATTAAGTACTGTACGCACTACATCCTCGCTCCCCAAGGGCTAGTTAAGTATTGCTGACAATAAAGCTTGACATGTGGGCGCTGTGGAAATTTCCAGCACTGTTAAGCTGTATTTGGTCTAAGTAGAGTGTCTAAAAATGTGTTTTCTGTTCTTCACGTCTTCGGCAGACCAATGAGCACCCCAACCCCGGCAAGAAGTTCAGTGCGAGAGGCTTCCCTCGACACTGCTACCTCCCCGACAACGAGAAAGGCAGGAGGGTGAGCGTCGACTGCTGTCCCAGGAAGTAAACGTGCTGCGCAGAGGCAGCAGATGATCTGCAGCCAACCAACGGTTTTGTAGATGTGCAAGCACTGATTTTTAGGATATTCTTTGTTTTGAACTGGAAATAATGTTTTTTTCTGCTTTCTTTATAAATGAGTTGTCTCCCTCTGCATCTGCACATATATGTGAATTCAATAAAATCCTGCAGGTTATGGGACAGAGGTATTGAATTACTCTAAGAGGAATAAGCCTTGAGAAGCCTCTCGGTAACAGATCATAAGTTAGCTATATAAGGAGCAGAGGCAACTTCTTGCATTGTGTGCATAAGAGAGAGCAGTAGGTGTTACACAGCTCTGCAGTTAAACAGGGTTAAATGTCATTTGAACACAAAGACTGAAGGATTGCAGGTTTTTCTTTAGCAGCCTATTAACTAACACAATTAGCATGGTTAGCATTATTAATAGTCCCGGTGAGTTCCTTTGAAAGTTAGATTTAAAAAAATATTGCCAACATTTCCAAATTCACTATGTCCATTGGCAGACAAAACTGGACCCTTCAAAAGGATGAAACAAAGCATCCTTACTGTAATACGCTCAGCTTCCTGTTATCTGCTGATGTCTAACTCTGGTTTAGTAGCCTACATGAACACTATATACGTCCAAAGTGGATGGGACGTGACCTCCAGTGGCAGACTTATCTTTTTCATAGCCAAAAAGGTGTGAAAGATGTAAAACTGGAAAAATTTGAAAGAACGAGGGGAAAAAATGACAACCTCCCTGACACTAAAATAACAAACTTTTCTCTCCTACGTAACTATTTTCAATTTGAGCAGTATTGTTTTGAACATGTTCAGGTTGTGCTTATGTATGATGTGTTCAATAATTGGGGCGGGGAGATTTGATTTGTAGCTTTTCTGTGATTGATCGACAATAAGAAAAGCATGAAGTCCCCAGAAGATTTCTTGGCTTTTCTCCAGTTTTTTAATTTTTTTATTCTACCTTTTGTCCAAAGTTGGATTTATACAACTTCCCCTGTTTTTTGGGGTTTTTTTTTTTATTATCTCCAGGTCCTTAAACTCCTCATCATGGCTTGGGACCGCCGCCTCATCTTCACCATCGGCACATCCAGCACCACGGGAGAGTCGGACACGGTCGTGTGGAACGAGATTCACCACAAGACTGAGTTTGGCTCCAACCTGACCGGCCACGGCTACCCTGACCCCAACTACTTGGACAATGTCTTAACGGAGCTGTCGGCCCAGGGCGTTGGAGAGGACAATCTGAAGGACTGACATGACGGCCACAGCGGCGACCAGCAACACAGCATCCTTCAGAGAACAAGGGACAATGCATGATGTGCCAGGCTACATCTGGCAACTCCTTAACAGCTTACAACCTGAAACGTTCTTCAGAAGTGGCTGACTAAGAGCAATAGAAGCAGAAACCAATGGTTCAGATTTATGTTTGATCTCCACCCAGCTTTCTCCCGATCCATGCCTTGAGGATTTCGAGTCCCGCCGCGATGAGCTCCCTCTCTCTGAGAGGAGGATGTGAGGATGGTTTTATACTCGTGTCAGAAGCTGCAGGCCGCAGTTTGCACGTAACCCCTTTTAGACTTAAACCTCTAAAGCGCTCTACACTTACGAGTTGGAAGGTCAGGGTCCAAATCAGACATATTTTAAAGGCTAAGCTTTTGAATGCATGACCCCGACTAATGCTGCATAATGAATGTTGAGCAAATACGGCAGGATAAGTTGTTGCCTGTCATAACAAAGGAGAGAATTTTAACTGTCATTTGTTTTTGCTTTGCTATTTTGACTTTTCATCAATAATTGCAGCACAGTGTTTTGCAAAAGTATTCACACCCCTTGTCACATTATTACCACGAGCTTCAATTGGGATTTCGTATGGCAAGCTCACAACAAAGTAGCGCATAGTTAAGTGAAACGAAAAATGATGGTTTTCAAAATCGTTTACAAATAACCTCTTACTACAACTACAGCAATTCTTTTGGGACAGATATGTAGGTCTGGACTTTTGACTCGTTAACATGTGCTTCTGTCTATGCCATTGCGTTGTAACTCTCTGTGTTTGCTTAGGGTTGTTGTCCCGATGAGCCTGCGCTCGTCTTCAGATTTTTCTGTTTTCTTCCATTACTGCCATTTAATTAGCTCCATTCATCTACCCATTAATGCCAACAACCTTCTCTGCCCCGGCTGAAGAAAATTAAGCTGCCGCCATCTTGTTTCGCCTTGGGGATGGTGTGTTCAGGGTGATGTTTTTTTTTACTTACACACATAGTTTTGCATCTGTTGTAAGAAAACATGTTTAATTTAAGTCCAGTTTGACCAGAGCTCCTCCTTTCATTCAAAGTATAGATTGGGCGTCTTAAACAACGTCTTCAAACAATGTGCTTCTTTATGTTGCTCTGCTTGCCTTTAAACGTCTCAACAACTTTCTCGCTGTGTTCTTAGACTTTGTGATTCTGTTTGTTCGCTAATGTCTGCTGAGGCCTTCGCACAGCAGCAGGACGCTCTGATAGCTATTTACTACTTAGATGAAGGCAGATGGTTACGGTGCCTTTTGTTTAGAGTTGTCAAAGGTGACTTGATTACATTTTTGAGTTCAAAAATCATGATTTGCAAATCATTCATCATTTCCCTTCCACTGCACAACTTTGTGGTCATTTTAGTTCATCTCCACAAAGAAAAATGCAAGTAAAATACTTAAAAGTTTGTGGTTGTAACATAAGAAAGTGTGAGAAGACCAGGGGGTGTGAATACAAAGCAAACCGCCTGGGCAGCTTTTAAGGTGGAGATCCCTGATTTGATGAAAGCTATATAAGGTCATCTTCAGCTTTTATTTATATTTGTTTACCAATTAGTATTCTGCCAAGTGCTTAGATGTCTGAGAGGTGCTGACCCAAACGTATATTTTGGATTGTTGGGCAGAGAGGTCACACCGGCCGAAACGAAGCCTGCAGCAGGATGTCGAGGTTGTGCAGCAGGATTTCGTTGCAGGTCAAACTCATCCCCTTCGTTGGCGATGCTGATGAGGCTGACCTCTGCGAACAGAAACCCCTCTTTATTATTATTCTCCACTGTCGAAAGTTTCCCCGTCCATTGGCTCGATCCATCACGCCCGACCATACGGGAGGAGCGAGAGCGCGATCGCCTGCTGTGAGGCGTCGCAGTGCTGTTTCTAAGTCCTTGAGTGGAACAGCTGAGCGCCCAGATGGACGTTCCTCTCTCAGACACCAACGATTTTTCCTTTTCCGAGCTCCATCGCGGGGCTCGCCTGCAATACACAAGCCTCCCGTGAGCCTCGCTGACGAGCAGCACACCGAGCTCAACAGCCCGTATGGCGAGCAGTGGAACCTTTCATTTCCCGACTGAGCTCATGCAGGGTTGTTTTAAGCTGATCCTGACGCATGGCTTCGACCTCGCTTCTTCTCAGCTGTAGAGTTAAAGAGGGGTGCAAAATTTCATCTTGCGTTTTTTAATTTTTTCCTGCATCCTCCTCATTTGTAATATCTGAGAGCTAGAGCTTCTCGAGGCCCTCATAATGTTTCTTTGCAACCTATCGGTGGATAATCCTCCTGAGTGTATATGATCAATTGGATGAGTTGGGCCGGGGGCTGAATCATAGTCTTCCATAGCACCTTGAGGCAACTTTTCTGTTTAATCAGTCTTTTTATTTTATTTCATTTTTTTCAGAAGATGTCTAAAATTGCTATTAATGTCTTTTTTTAAGTTGATGTTTATAAACTGGTTTGCGATGCTTTAAAGAAAAAGAAAAAATATATATATATATATATTCAATTGCAGATGTGATATACCTTTAATTTCAAGCTCAGTTTGAGTCGGTGGCGTAAGTTTAGTTTATTTTTATACTCTTATATATACAAAAAAAAAAAAAAAAAAGATTGTCCCACATATTTATACTCAAAAACATGTCAAAATGGATCCTGGCAAAGTTTGTCAGTTTGTCAGGGACTGAAACATGTGTGACATGTCATGAATGTTGTATATTACAAGTAGTGTTAGAAAGCGGTTGTCGTTACCTTAATGTAGAATCTGCATTGCTGATTGCCTGTCGGACGCCAGTAAATTCAGTAAATTGACTTTTATTATTGGCGAGGGAAGGTTAGCATGAAGATATTTTCTTTTCTTTTTTTTCTCTCCATGATTTAGGCCACTTTTACTCTTCTTCTACCTGCCCAGAACTTGAAATCCTTTCTGTGCAGTCTGAAAGCGTAATTGCAAAATGAAACATTAGACCAGCATGTAAACCAAATCAGAGACCATAAAAACAAAGAGGTATCATCTTTATCATCAGTCGCCATTGGTCGTTTGCAATAATGTGAGTAGGAAAGGAATTCCCAGTCTAATAATTTAACACTCAGCCCAACAAGATATCCCAAAAGAATGCTTGACATATTTCTTACAAGTTAATGTTTCTGGTCATATAAGACAAACAAACAAACATCTGCTCATCGTTGCTTGGAAGTAGGAATATTTCCATCATATCAGCCATGGTGTCAAATAATGCTAAAATAAACTAACACTTGCTGATGGTGTATAAAATACTTTTATGTGAAAGGAATTTGGAAGTGTATCTCCATCCCTGTGTCTTTGGTACCCTGGGTAAAGATGTGGTATGGAAAATGAATAGAAAAACAAAAGTATATATAGTGACTATTTGTCCAAAACTCAAATTCAAAAATCAATAAACCTAAGACTTAGAGGTGATCAAAACAAAAGGTGAATCCAACTCAAATAGTCGCCTGATGCACTGTGGGTTTCTGGCTTATGTAGTCCAAAAAGATAAAAAAAAGTCAAAATACAGTTCTTTGTTTTATTCCGTATTCAGGCAAAACAAGTTACAGGCGTCACAGGATTCTGCTGGTTCTCCTGCTCTGATTCCTGAACCTGTTCTCTGACTGACTGACTGATTGATGACTGACTGGTAGACTGATTGGATAGACTGGTGACTGGCTGACTGGTAAAAGACCTCATGACCACCCACGTGCATAATGACCTGCCTAAAACCTACCTATTTATACCGTGACACACCCACGTCCCAAACTGAAATTAATTAACTAATTACGTGAATTACTAGCCAAAGAACTTATTTTAAATAACAAATTAAACCAAAATTCTAATTGTAAATCAATTAGAAAATAAGCAAATAAAAATGAACTAAATAATCTAACTTGCGAGATTTAACAGAAAATAGACAAATAGCTCCTACAGTATAGTTTGTAGTCGAGATAAAATTCCACTTTAAGAGAAATTTGCTTTATTATTTTTTATTTATTTATTTATTAATTATTTTTTTTTTCTTTTCTTTTTTCAAAATTACAGGCACCACAATTATTGGAACTCCTTACAATTCATTATGATGAATTAGCATTTTTATTTCTTTAACACATCTTACTCTGATCCGCTTAGGTAAATTATAGTTAGTCGATGTGATACAGAGGCCAATATGCTCTTAGCCACACCTAAATGGGAAAGACAAGAGAACATACCTTTCCAGTTGGGAAGCAGCATATTAATCGGTATAAGTCAGAAAATAGCTTAAAGAAAAAAAATACTGAAACTGCAACAAATAATCTGAGTGCAAGTTTTTTCAGTAAGAGTTTAGCTGAATCTAGGTTTATCTTCTGCCCTTGACACTAGGTTTATAAGGGGCAGGGTGTCCCAATAAAAGATGAATTTAAGAGTTTTAACACATCTTTACCAGGGCTACCAATAAGTGTGTAGGGTACAAAGTTGTGCACATTTGCGATTCCACAAAAGCAGGATAACTGAGGATAGTTTTGGATTGCCTGACACAAAAGAATGTGTTAAGTTTCCTCTATTGATGTGTAGAACCTAACAAGATTAAAAAATATGTCTACGTATAATAATAAGTGCATAATATATAACCTTGGTAACCTATCAAGACAAGTTGTTCTAAACTTCCACATTAAATGTAAATTAAACAGAGGACAAAACCACAGAAAAGCTCCGTTCCTCTGTAAATGTCTGCAGGACCGTCAGTCACCAGCGGCTGGATAACACACCCTTACTGTAGGCAAAATGCTGAAGTAAAAGGCTTGTGTCTGTGGAGTTATCCTTAACTGTGTGTACAACATGAGTGCAGTGAAACCCATTGCCAAGTTATTAGCTGGAAAACAAGCATGTAAGCTCATAGCAAGAACAAAAGCTGTTCCCACTGTCCCCAGAACCAAAGACATCAGCTGTTAGACATGTACAAAAGGTATTTATTATCTAAATTGTCCTGCAATTTTTTGTGTTATCTGTTTTAAACAAAAAAAACAACCAAACAAACAAAAAAAAACTTCTGAAGAATTACAGTACAATGTTTGAGCCCGGGTGTTGAAAACGGTCACTGTTCCAGGTGTTTCCTCCTTCGCACCTTCTTGACACTCTTTAAAAAAAAAAATTTAAAAAAAACTAGACAAAAAAGGACAAATAAATAAATGGGACAGCAGGAGAGAAAGCTGTGAATCAGGGATTTAAATTTTCTTTTTCCTTCGTTCTTGCGATGTCAGATGAAGTTTCGGTAACGGAGAGAAAATGATCTGCCTGAATATAAAGAGAGAGACGGCTTTTATGCAATTTCCTATTTTTAAGCTCTAGTACGTGGCTTGTCTGTAGCAGGATGGCAGATTTCCGGTTTATATGACAGCGGATCTTTCCTTTATAGTTTGCCTACCTCCTGGTTTATGAGCAAAGGGGGTTTCAGTCTGAGGACGTTAATATGCTATGTATTTGAAAACATATATTTTTATGTATTTTTTAATGATTGTCTCTAAAAGGAATCTTATGTAACATTACTGCTTCATTCTGTTTATTCACTTCATACTTTTGCATTTGATTAGAGGTGGAATAAGTGGTCAGAGCTAGTATTACATAATATATTTACAGCTATATTCTCTTGTAGTGTTTGCTGAAAACTGTGGAAATAGTTGGGGTGGGTTTTCTATGTGCACACGTGTGTGCGTGTGTGTGTGTGCGTGTGTGTGTGTGTGTGTGTGTGTGTGTGTGGCAGGAAGGTGTCCAGTAAACAAAGCTTGCGTTCATGTCCTTTCAAGATGCAGTAATGTTCTCCTAGAGGTGCATGTCAGCCAAACTGTAAGTGTATTGACAATGCATAGTTCTGTCTATGAAAACATCATAGTGTCTTCTGGAAAAAAAGATTGATTTATTGAATTCTTTAGTTAGAAAGATTTTATGGCCTATATTGGTTTTGATTTACAGGCACATCTGTATAAATAAAAAATATCATCAAAAGTACATTTATTTCAGTTATTTAATTCACCAAGTGAAACTGATCTCTATAGATTCGTTACACACATATTTTAATCTTTATGTATTTCTGTTAATTTTCTTAATTGCAGCTCACAACTTATAAAAGACTAAAATTCAGTTTGTCAAAATAAATGTGAATATTGCAAAAGACTAAAAAAAAATCTTTAATATAAAAATGTTCTATTTTGTTGCTTACACAATCACGAAGCAGACGGCTTATTTCACAGTTGACCAGCAGTCAGTGTTTGACACAAAAGTCACTGCTAAAGAAGCTAGTTTTCCCTCCACTACATTTTTCATTAATACACTTTTATACAGCGCTTTGTATAGAGGCGGTTATGTCAACAATGATCTCTGTTGCTTTTACGTTTTTCCTTCCCCTTAACTTTCCGTTAGCATGCATGCATGCAGCGCTCTGACAGGTAGCATGTCCCCCTTTTACCGCTTCACCCTTCTTCCACTCAATTTTCCATGAACACACTCGTGTATAAGAACCAATAAACCCCGTTGCTTATGCATTTTTTTTCTGCTGCACTTTTTCCTTCTACTGAACCTTTCATTTACATGCGGCGCCATGTGAAAAGCCCTTTTCTTTAGCAATGATCCCTGTTGCATATCCCCCCTCTTAGCACCACACTTTCCCCTTACACTTAACTCTGTCAATGTGTTTGGATTCAGCCCATTCTGAACTGTAAACCTTTGTTGCTTCCCCTCCTTTGGAAACATGTCAGCGATTGACTGCTGGACAACCATCAGCAGTTTTCCCACGATTGCTTCGGCCATTACATAACGTTTTCCACACAACACAATCTATACAATATGTTTTTTGACTTTTTGAGTAGATCTATGAAAATAACATTTTGATGATATTCTGATTTATTGAGATGCACCCTGTTTGAGGCAGCACTAGGCATCTACAAACTCCATATGGTATAGTTTTTTAATGCTTTTAGGTGGCCATTTCAGTAAATATTTTTAAACGGTCACTTATTTTATTTTTTATTATTATTATTTAACCTCCAGCAGAGTGACACTAACAAAAATGCAAGCTATTGAGAGACACTGATTAAACTATAAAGGGCTTCTTAATCAATCAGTCTTTATTGAATTGTGATGACCTTGTTGCATGTTTGTGTGTTCCTTGTGGAAAAAATAAATATATGTGCCGTTGGAGGCTCTGAGGGATTTTCTCACCTTGACTCTGATTTCACCCTTCCCTCCCAAACCCCTTTTTTTTCTTTTTTTTTTCTGAGTGACCTCTCAGAGATGTGAAGCAGTTACTTGGGCCGCTTCAGACAGCTCTCTGCTCCGTGGATCGAAATGAGCTTCTAGGGAGCTGCAGAGACGCTTTTCGCTGGCAGTAAATCTCCTTTACCGTCATTTTTGTTACTCTGACTGTTGGAGCTGTGGTTGGTGGAAATAAAAGTGAGATCTGGGATCTGTCGGTGTCTGGATTCATTCAATCCCCCATTCAACACCAGCTCTCCTAAGCACAGACCCAGCAGCTCCTGGATCGGCTCCTTTCCGGTGTGTGGTTTTGATTAAATGATTCATTCGACCAATGGAGCTTTATGGGATCAGCTGCGGCGTCACATTATTTGCTAAGTCATGAATGAATAGAAGTGGCTGTATTTAATTAGGACAGCAGCCTGCAGACAAGTTAACACTGCCACTTTATTTCTTTCTGCAGCAAAGGGGTGAAGTCATTAAATACAGGATTTCCCACAATTACAAATACACCTGAAACAAATCGTTATTTTGTGTTTCCAACCCAGAAAAATGCTAATACGTTTGTTTTGTCCATTCAACAACGCTTACTCTGGTTCTGAGAGGATTCGTATCACTTGGCAGGTAAATACATGGAATTCATTCAAAGCAGAATAAAATAAAAACCCCAGGTAAAACATCCTGGTACTTGTATTTTCTTTTTTAGAAAAGTCACAATCAATTGATTTAAAAAAAAAAAATCACATCATTGTTTTCTCATTTTACTTTTGTTTTCTACACTTTGATCATGGGAATAAAGCTAAGAAGCACCAAGGTTTGGGCACTCAGACACTTAAGGAAGTCGGATATGTTTAAAAGTTTTTTTAAGTTATGGCTTGTTTAGTGTCTTCATAAAATGTCTTAATATGCAAACTGCAAAGAGTTGTTGATTTTTTTTTTTTCCAGCTGTCAGACGACCTCCAAAGCAGAAGCCCTAAACTCTTAAATAATTAAGTACAAAAAATGAATAACATCTAATTCCAAAAGCGAAAATGTGACGAATAGCTTCCACTTTTCTGGTTCTTTTGAGGTCCACCATTTATAACGATGTTCAATGTGACTTTGCTTTTTTACATCTGTGAAAGGATGGACTTAACAGTATCTTGGGAAACTATTCATACCCTTTAATATTCCCACATTTTGTCAAACTTTACTGTCAGCTGTAACCTGACAGCCACAAAGTAGCTTAAAGTTGAGTATTGAAAGAAAAAAAAATCCCAAAAATTTGAAAAGCCTCTTTTACTTTAATGGCCTTAAATAAATTGAAGTGCAACCAGATGTATTTGACTCTCAGTAAAGATCCAGCTGTTTTGTGAAGGCCTCAGAAAAAAAAAAGGATAGCGTATGGCACATAACCTACAGAGACACGGCCACCTAAACCGACAGGCCAACCGAGGAGAACATTAATCAGACTAGCAGCATCCCTATTCTGAAACATGGTGGTGGCAGCATTTTGCTGTGGGGATGCTCCTTCTTTTATCAGTGACAAAATGACTTCGCAGAGTTTATAAGAACAGGGATGGAGCTAAATCCCAGACAATTGTGGGAGAAAATCTGTAAAAGCTGGCAAAAGGATTTTTTTCAAACCTTTGTAGTTTTTAAAAACGTTATATGTATAAAAGTTTGAAAACCGTATCTCATGTCCTGGTTGACATCACTTTGTATGGGTCAACCTAATAAAATCCTAAAGAAACGCGTTAGGGTTTGTGGTTGTAATGAGGGTAAATAGTCTTTCTTGAGGATATAAGTTCATGAACAAGACACTGCCTTTACGGCAGGAAAAATGTTCCCCCAAAATAAAACAACATAAACGCAACCTGCTGAGGTTCTCCTCAATAACATCTGATCTCAATTATTTCCTCCTGCTCTGCTCTTCAAACACCAAACCTGCTTAATTTTCAGAAAATAAATTTACCAATTTCTGTATTGGCTTGTTGAGGTTTGTAAAAGAAAAAAATAAACAATTTGGCATCTCAAACACAGCCTGACACTTTTGAGTCAGGTAAATATTACCCATACAAATTTCTGAAATGCTTAAATATGAAAAACAATAACATCAGAGCTCAATTTATATAATCAAATGGCCACAGCACCAAATACAAAAGCTGTTTAAAAAAAAAAAAGGACATGTAAGCATTGCTAATTTTGCTCACTATATAGGCAGCGTTACACAGAGCATTACTTTAACATAGCATCACTTGGAATGACGTGTGATATTAAATTAACTGCTACAAAGTGGCCTTGGCGGTGAATTGCCTCAATCAGGGTACAAAACATGAGTGATGAACCACAGGTATCAAATCACCTTACATTTAGGAACTGTACAGCACACTACAACAAGCCTTTTTGCATAAAAATGTTTCAAGTCCTGTAAAATATCTTGAAATATAAAAGCTTTTCACATTTCACAAGTGAATGCAAGCCATGCAACGGACTGCTTATCTACAAAAAAATATATATACATAACATCCAGATCATGCTGCAAAGACCGCCTCAATTTTAGCATCGCGTGTCTTAACCTTCCTCATTGGTGGCATTCAGAAAGTACAGAAAGAGATTACAAAGTCTATGTTGCTCTTTATACCAACAGGCTGGATGAGGTCGCAGTTTCTCCTCTGTGATAGTCATGAGTGTGTGTAGCTGTTGCTCCCTCTTTCTGCGTCCCCTCCTCCTCCTCCTCCAGCATCTCCACACACACAGCCCTCCTTTCAGGCATTAATAGATCAGAGGCCGTGTGCAGCCTAGGGATTCAGAATGACTCTGGTGGCATCCTCTATTTCTCTCAGCTGGAACGTGGCGTGAGCTTGCTCCAGATCCTCTATCACCACCAGCAGCCGAGCAGCGACACTCTGACCGGGCCTCGTCGGTGGAGCGTTGCATTCGGCACCATCTAGGAGGCAGAAGTCCACAGAATAAGCTTTCCTCGTTAATTCAAATCCAAGAAAAACATAGCAAGCGATCTGAAAAGGATTTTTGTTGTCAAAATGCATTTTTACTAGCAATAACACTGTCAAAACAAACTCACACTTAATGGTTCCTACATAATAAAAGTCTGATCTCACCTGGGTGAATATCAGGGCTTATCCTCTTTTCCTTATTGCTTGACGTCGGATCTGTGTCTTCCATCTCCAGGTATTTCTTTCTGCAGTATCAGTTAGAATTTCATCACATTATCTCATCCTTTGCCTCTGGAAACTCATCTCCCTTTTCATTTAGTGACAGAGAAATGCATGACTCTCTGCAAGGCTGAATATCATGAACAGCAGCAGCAGCAGCAGCAGAGCAGAGCAGTCCTGCGTTGCAACATAGACCTCTAGTGACTGGCAAATGAGCTGCATCCAGGCTGAAAAAAAGAAATGCAGACACTGACCTGAGCTTGTCTCTGCCCTGGAGAAGCTGCTTGTATATCATCTGAGTCTCCACGTCGGGATCCAGTGGGTCGCTCCAGTCGCCCAGAGTTACGGCCAAGTGGGTTCTGCTGCAGCCTGTAACTGAGCAAAACCTTTTGGTTAAAAGGGTGGTGCTCCACATGACAACTAAAAGGTGATTCAGCTACAAATCATGGTGTAAACAGTGCGACACCCTGCAGGAAAATTATTTCGACACCAACAATACCTCTTTCATTTTGCACAGCGCTGCAGAATGTTTTTTAATAAATCTGAACACGGAGCTAACATCCCCGTGTTCAGATTTGTGTTACACAAACTTGTGTTTGTGTAGGAGAAGGAGAAGAAGAAGAAAGCGATTGTTTTATCCATCCATCCATCCATCCATCCATCCATCCATCCATCATAGCAAACTTATCAGTTTTTGTTTTTTTTTAAAAAGAAAGTATTTTTCTTTTAATCCACCCTCCAATAATATCCCACTTGTGCTAACTCTACAAGTGTTGCTCATTAAATCTTAATGAAAAACATTAAGGTTTGTGATTTAGAAGAGAGAAAATGTGAAAAAGTTCAAAGCGTATGAATAATTTTGCAGTCAGTGTTAGAAAACAGGTGGAGAATCCCATCCCGAGTCCTCTCAGAATCTTTTCAACGGTGGGAGTAGTAACGCCGTGATTCACCAGCACGGTCTGCCTGCAGGCAGCAGGTCCACTTGCCGCTGCGATGAACGCCCGGGTGAAAAGAAGGCAGCATGCGCTCGTTGTAGATGCTGACTTTCCTTATTGCAGACAGCCACTGGTTCAATTCATTCACGTTCTGTTAAGACAAAAACGTCACAACGGGAGAAAAAAACATATTGGTTAGAAGGAAAACAAGGCACAAATGTGGCCAGATTTTTGTGCTGAATTGCACACTAACAAATAGCAAAAAAGTAATGAATTAGATGGTGACTGGTTAGCGAAGGCACTAGCGCACCTTGCACTGGATGTACATGGTATTCAGCTTTCCATCGTTGTCCTGTGTAATGACCTGCATTACATTCTGCTGCTGAAAGGCATTTTCATCCACTCTCTCCACGGCGCACACACGTTGAATTGGTATGGAGGAGCGCACCTGCAACAGTTCATCCAACAATTAACGCACACCGGTAACGATACATCACTCCTTACCCCAAGGTGATTTCAGTTTTTGGCTTACTTCAACTAAACTGACACATCAAGAAACAAATTAATACGGCAGAACGTGTATACTTCACGAGCAGTAAAACTAAATAAAAAAAAAAAAAAGATTTGAAGATGAGATCAGTGTGGCAGCGAAGGCTACTTTTAAGTGTAAATCAGCCGTTTCCGATGGGAACTGGCCTCACTGAGGATGGAGTGCTCTGACCGTGGAGGGAAGGGGCCAGGACATTGTCTGCTATCTGATTTGCAATGTTAGCATGAATATCCAGAGCCTTCAATTAAACCTCGCGCCTTTTATTCTGGTCACACAAAGCGGGGAACCGGCTCAAAGAGAGCGCTTTTTAAGGGGTTGTTCCTCAGCCATGTTTTTCCCTCTCTCTTTCTCCCTCTCTCTCTCTTACAGCCTCTGGACAATAAATAAGAGGACATCATTATTACAAGGTTAGACTCTGCATGGTAATAACTCTAATGATGATCTCACAAATACATCAAAACACGATGGGGCTGACTTAAAGGTTTCCCCATTTTCTCGTTTCCTCCGCGCTGATAAATCTCTGTTCAAAGCCACAACCTGTGAGTAATTCATGACAAGACAGCCAGCCAGCTTCTAAAATCAATTACTCGGTTTCACTGGTCTTTCATTTGGCAGAGGAGAAATAATTATTGTTTTATTGCTAATTCGTCCAAGAGTCACAGCAAAAGACTTGAAGAAATAATGCTCTGTTCAGGGCCCCTCTGGAAGTCCGATAAAAAAAAACTTCTACATAAAAACAATAAAAAACAACAGGTGGATTCAAAAACAACTCGCAGCACAAATGCCTCTACAAACTGCACAGTCTTGCAGACGTATTTCCACGTTTTGTCATGGTACAATCACAAAGCTGTATGTGTATTGTTCATGCACATTTATGTATATTGTTTTTTACAAATAAAAATCTGAAAGTATGTTGTGTAAATGTATTCAACAACCCTGAGTATTTACAGCTGCAGGTCTTGAATGTGTTTTCCAGTGTTTTTCTGCAAAACAGCTCAGTCAAAGTCTCTAACACATGAACATAATTTATTTAGATTTTTCCACTGGCTTCACATTCAGGGTCATTGTCCTGCTTCAACGTTGATCTCAGCCTCTAGTGTTTTGCAACCTCTAGACGTTTTTCTTCGAAGATTGTTGTGTGTTCATCTCCATCTTCCCTTCAGTTTTCTGTCCCTACTGAGGTTGGTGCTGCCACCACCATGTTTCTGTATTTAAGTGTGCTAAAGTGTCACACTTGATGTGTTGGTGTGAAATGTTGAACACACCATTTCACACCATTTCAAAGTGATGTAGTGTTGGTACACGACCACACGCAGAGATTTGCATTTTTTCTTTCAGAGTTCCACAACCCTGGTCCTCAAAGCAGACTGCCCTGCATGTTTTGGTTGATTACCAATCATTTGTTGAACTGCAATCATCTGAATCAGGTGTGTTAAAGCTGGGAAACATGTAAAACACGAAGGGCAGCATGCCTTAAGGACCAGGGAACACCTGGCCTTTTCCCCTAGAGGTTTGGGTCAAGCTGCAAAGGGTGTCTCTTATGCATTTCTTTGAACAATGGCTTCCTCTTGCCATTCCATTTTAAAGCTGCTAATCCAGATTTAACCTAACTCTGCCTCAAACATCTCCACGACTTTACCGCTGACCTGTCCTTTTTTTCATGATGTTGTCTGTCCATTAATGTTCTCTAACAAACACAAGCAGCTGATTGCCCTGGATTTTATTTCAACATATCAGATTAAAGAAGTCTGAGAACAAATCCACAACACAATTGTCAAATTTGTCTTTGTATAAAAGTTTGAAATCTATGTCTCATGCTTCCTTCCACTTCACAGTTCTAATGTAATGAGGTGACAAAATAGATAGACTGAGAGAAAAGAAAAGTTTTGAAAGGCACTTTAAGTTAGCAGAATATACCAACCTGCCAATCGGAGGTCTTGGCATAGGACAAGGTCTCGCTAGTCAGCCAGAAGTAGCGTTTCTTGAAGGCAAAGCGGGACAGCAGCTGGGGTCCCTCTGCTTTGTGTTTGTGGAGGTATCCCTCCTTCACCGTCACTGAAGGCATGAACACGGCCCTCTGAGGCACCGAAGACACTGCGGTGGGGAGAAGAAAACACTATGTTCAACCTGACAGGCACAAGGGAGCCCTATGTTATAAAATAGATAAGATCTAATTGTTTGGTGACAGTTATTTATACCCTGATCCCCTGTTAAGGCAGTGGTACCTGAATCTACAAAAGAAAAACCTCGTCACGCGAATAAAGAGTGTTCTGATCTGTAAAAATCTCCACCTGAAGAGCACTAAATGTCAAACTGGCACCGGAGAGAAAAAGAGGGGGTGTGAAATACAATATTTCAGAAGGATGGGGGCGAAGGGGGAGTGTTTTCAAGACATGCTGGGTATCCAGTGTTGTGTGTACAAGTATTATTCCTTTTTCAGACTTCCAGCTAGTTATGAATATTTCACCACAGAGCAACAGTATAGCGCTCATATCAGATCCCTCTGACAGCTGGTCTCCTGCTGGTTGATTACAGGTTCAGTGGAGCGCTCAGTGTCGTCTGCCTTACCGATATCCTGATCCACGTCAATCAGCTTGTCCAGGAAGTCCTTGACGGAGGCCACACTGCGGAGGATGATGGGATGAAGAGGCGACATCCACAGCTCCTTCCCATGACCCAGCTGAAGGCCCAGGTTGCCCACACTCTGCAGCGCCTGAGGACCATAAACACACGACATGCGCTCTCCACTGATATCTTTCATCGTGTCAGAAATCCGCCCACCGACAGCAGGTCTCAAAGTCAAAGATCAGAAGGGTCCCTGAGGGCCAAAGCATGCTGTGAGGCTCTTTGTGTGGCCTCCACCTGGTCCCGGTAGGGGGTTAGTGGGGGGCGAGAAGGAAGCCCCCTCACTACGGCCCTCTCTGATGCTCCACTTTGAACCGCGGGCTGGTTGCTGCACACACAGGGGTAAAAATAGCCGCTCGCCATGTCTGTGGTGGATTCATGGCAACAGCCTTTCAGCACCATGGACAGCAACCGCAGAGCCATGCGCTGGAGAGAATATGATGTCTCAACAACTAGCAAGTGATCGTGACATGCGGTCGCTATTTTTAAAGATATGGTGGGTGTTGATTCAAGCGACACTGATGGGTCATTGCCATTTCAAGGTGTGGTTAGCTCTCTGTCACAGTGTGCTAATGGCTTTCTAGCGCTAGTCTGTCTAATCTGTCACACAATCTATTTGTGACGCTGTATTTTTAAGCAGTTGTGAAGAAGTGAAACCCTCTGCTCACTGCATCGTTGCTGAAACAGCAGCCTGTGATTTGCATGGTCATCACTTTTCATTCAGTGCCTTGTGTCAAGTATTCACACCCCCTGAGCTTTTCTTTTTTTTTTTTAACTTGCAGATTTTTATTGAAAATTCTTTTCCATACAAGTGTGCATATAGACAAAGTCTGATCTCCATGGTGAAATAAAACCCCGCCAATTTTTCCAATAATTCTTACATTTTCCAGGTTCTAATCTGATGGAAAAAGTAAAACACCTTAATTAAACAAACAAAATAAACAATTTTTTTATTAAAAATAAAAATAAACATCTTAATTATACCAGATATATGGAAAAAGTCAGCCTTTCCATAATATAAATATTATGCATTACGTCAACCCAATCTTCTCTTTTAGGAGCTTCTGCCTTCAACCACTTCCTAGTAAGTGGTTGAAGGCAGTTACTGCTACCAACATAATCCTATGTTGGTAGCAACATAGGATTATGTTGCTACCAACATAATCCTATACATATATTTATCAGCTGCTCTTGTCCTCTTCCCATGTACAGAACCTAAAATGTGAGTGGAATATTCATCCCCAGTACCTTATCCATGCAATTCATTAGATCCTGCCAATAGGGTACCATGTAGGCACAATCCCAAAACACATGGAAGTGACCAGCTCTTTCTTTTCTGTATTGCCTCCAACATCTTGTATCTTGGTATTTTCTTTGTGCTGGTGTACTGAAATATCTTGCAATATTCTTCCAGCCAAACTCTCTCCACGAAAGGGAACAAGATGTTTGCCACTGTTGCCCACATATCTCCTCCCAGTTCTCCTGTGAAAGCCCACAGATAGCATCTTTTTCCCATCTTACTTTTATGTATGATGTATTGCTTTTCTTCAAATTTTCCAATCCTGTATACAATTTAGAAATTATTTTCTTCCCCAAGTTTGATTCATTTGCTGAAATAAACATCTTAATTATACCAGATTCCAATTCAATTAAATTGATCTTTTTTAATTGTTCCTCCGTATAGTGCCTCAATTGTAAGTACCTGAAGAAGTCCTTGTTGTTTAAATCATATTTATTCTTTATTTCTTCTAAACTTTGTATAGTATTTTTCTTAACCACCTCCCAGAATGGCTTTGGATATTTTCCCATTTACTGAATGTTTTGTCTGTTACATTAGGTTTAAAATCTCAATCATGCACTATCCACCTTAGTCCTCTACTCTGCTCTGTCAACCCATATTTTAAAATAATTTCACTCTATATGTCGAGAGATAATCCTAGCCATGGATTTGACTCCTATCTAAGGTGTTTTCTCAATTTGTTTCATTTATTCTGGCTTGTAGAGGTATCATGGGTGACATAACACATTCTATATCTTTCTATTTTGCAGTGTATAATGGATTGCTTATGTTCAGGAGAGTACCAAGCTGTGCTGCAACATAGTAGCTCTTAAGACAGGGTAAGGCTAACCCCATTTTGTCCTTCAATAACTGCAAAGTTCTGAATCTAATTTGTGGTCTTCTTCCTTGCCATATGAATCTCGATATGATTTTATCTCATTCTGCAAAGTCTTTATCTGTCACCTCAACTGGGAGAGTTGTAAATAAATACAGTAACCTTGGTAATTCATTTGTTTTAATCATTTCTACTCTTGACACTAAGCTTGTAAAAGGGATTACAACTCCACCTTCCCATATCTGACTTTATTCTAGACACCAAGGAGCTAAAGTTTAAAGATTTTAGTTCAGATAAGTCATGAGACAGAAATACTCTGAGGTATTTCAGAGATTTTGAATGCCAATCCCAACAATTTTTTTTTTAATAAATTGATCTGGTGAATAGTTGAAAGAGAGAACTTGGGTTTTCTTTGTGTTTAATTTGTAACCTGACATCAGACCAAACTCATCCACTGTATTCATTAGTGCTGGAAGTGACCCGCCTGGTTGAGATAAGTAAATCAAAACATCATCCGCAAATAATGCTATCTTTTGTTCCCCTCCTTCCATTCCCTGAGCTTTTCTATACATTACATTACAGTTGCAATCTTTAATGCATCCTTTTGGGATTTTATGTGATAGACTAACGCAAAGAGGAGTATAATTGTGAAGTTGAATAAAAAATGATGCATAGTTTTGACCTTTTTTTTACTGCTAAGTACCTCAAAAGTGTGAAGTGCATATTTTATTCATTCTCTCGAATCAGTAAATTGTGAGCAGTCACAGCAGCCAGCTCCATAACTTCGCACATCTGGAGTTTTTGCTCCTTCTTCTTTCAAAAAAGTGCAAACTCAATCAGAGCCTCTAAATGTTTTTCTTCCATCTTTAATCCTTTGTACCTCATCCACATTCACATTAACTCTGATCAGTTTCTCTGCCATTCCTGAAGAAAAGCATCCCCACAGGATGTTACCGCCACCACCATGTTCCACTTCGCATATGGTGTCAGGTTGATTTGCAGTGTTGATTGGTGTTTGTGGTCGTGCCATACTCTTTCTGTGCTCTGTGAGGCATTTAAATCCTGGGTTATTCTTTTATAAACTAAAGTGCACTTTAAGCTTCTCTACAACTTCCTGGTGTGTCCCTTGATCTTCATGATGCTGCTTACTAATGTTTTTCAAAAAGGCCTCTGAGGACTCAGATGAAACAACACACAGGTGAAATCTGATGTTCATTGCTTCCCTCTTTTGGGGTATATTTTGGTATTGTTCTTTGTAAAAAATTAAATTAAAATAAGAAGGAGCACTGTCTATATTTTTCTTCTACTTTATGTTGGTCTATCAGATACAATCAAAATAAAATACATTTGGTTTTAATATGACATCATTTAAAAATGTTAATACATTTCTGAAGTACTGTACACATAATTAACTGTTGTCTCCATCAGCTACGAAGTGTCAATTAGAGAAACTGAGAAATATGAAATATTAAGACTGATCCCATGGTTGGAATAATCATCAACATAATTATATCATTCTTGATCATTAGCCTTGTGTTTCACATCTCTGCAGACTTCAGGGACACACAACAATTCACCTTTCGTTTCATACTAAAAATACCCACATCTGTCCATATGTCGTACCTTGGCGAGTAGTAACAGCGTCCTGCTTGTACGTGTGTCAGCGTGCTGGTCTCTCAGCTGGAACAGCTTAGGCGTCAGGATGGCAGGGGCAAAGAAACGCAGAAAGAAGAACCCGCTGATGGCGAGGTATTTCACATCCTGTTCAAATTAAAGTGGGTTTCAAAGAAAATTTCGTGAACTGAGAATGATTTCCCAGAGGATCTTTCCATGTTTTTAGGCGTTGGGCTCGACACTGACCTCATTCTCCGGCTCTGTGAATTGTTCCTCCACTCTCTTGTGCAGTTGTTTGAAGGCCACTCTCATGACTGAAGGACACTGATCGACAGAGCTGACGATGGATTCGATGATGCTGGTTAAATAGGTCTGCAGCATCTCCACGCTGTAGTCCCGAACCTCTACCTCTGACAAGCCGCTCTTAAACGAAATCCGTCTTCAGGCACAAAGACAGATTTGGGAACACAGTAAACAGCCAGAGTCATTTTGTGCTCACATTTACTTGCAACATGTAAGAACTAAGCAGCTTTTACCCACTCTACACACAAGTGGTGGACTCCCTGCTCTGGATAATTATGATAAATGTGCTCTGGATAAATGTAAGACACTGATATTGTGGAGATTGGACAGAGGAACACAGCTACTTTGTGTTAGACTGAGAATGTCAAAAGGGATACATTCAGTGGGAGGGAAAATGGGGAAAAAAGATTAGGATAGGCATTTCCAGTGCAGACTCAAAGGATGTTACATCCTGGATCTCTCTCTCTCTCTCCATGTCAGAAATAGAGACACATCTCAGGGGGCTCATGGTTGTTGCCAAGCAACAAACCCTCCCCATTTTTAAATTCTTTTATTTTTTTTAATTATTTCTTTTTATTTTCTTGTATGTATGTCTTGCTCTCAACCTCTTGCAGCAGATTTTCAACTTGAGCTTTTTAGCAGCTGCACACATAAATCTGCAATTTGAAATCATCGCTGAACTTGTCCTAGACGATGCTATTGGATCAGAATCAGATTTTTGCATTAGTGGTGTGATCCAGCATGATGTTTGCAGTAGATCTGTTTTACCTTGTGCGGTTCAGGTCAATCTTACACGGGTCCAGCTCAATGTACTTCCTCTCATCAAAGATGCGATTGATGATGGGTTTCAACACTTCATGCAGATACAGCATGCCAACGGCCTGGCAGCAAGACAGCATCGTTTAATCAGAGTACCTCATTTACATCACTGGAACAGGGTTTGGCTTCAAAATGTGTAAAAGTCCTCCAAATTCTCCAAAGTGCAGAAAGTTAACCGCATACAGTCAGATGAATTAGATGTGCATTTGCAGTAAAGTGCCCTGCAACAGCATTAAAACCTCTCGAGCTTTTTTCTAATTTGGTCGCAACACAACAAGAAACACTTATTTTTTGTTCCTTTTGCAAAATTATACAAGTTCAGTGAGATTTGGGCAAAGGTCATCTAAAAATGAAGAGCAAATTTGAAAACCATGATATTGCAGCTCTGGCTGTATGTTAAAAAGGTTATTGTCCTGCTGCCTCAACAGGTTTTCTTTCAGGATTGCCTTGCATATAGTTTCATGCATCCACTCAACAATTCTACCTGCAGAAGAAAAGCATCACCATGTGCTACGGTGAGGGTCTGTTTCAGGTAGAAATTGAATTTTGCCAATTGTACCTTCACAAAATGTGTCAAATTTAAAGGGGTATTAAGACTTTTGCAAGGCACTGTAACTGAGACAGGAAATGTAATAACTGCAAACAGGGACAAAAGTGGGTTAGTCATAAATAAAAGACAAATCATGCGTTCAGAAAAAAAAACCAAACACTTACTCTTGCATCAATAAAATAACATAGTTTGTCACACCTTCATGAACTGTTCCATGGCTTTGGAGGCAAGAGAGTTGGAGCGAAATAAGGTGTTTGGATCAGCTGTGGAAACAAAACAAAGAAAATGTCCAAATTAAAGCAAATATAAGTGAACTGAATGAGTGCACCCACATTAACTAGGCTTGATTGCAACCTTTGAAATTGAAGGATTATATCAAGCTGAAAACAAATCACACACAGTTTCTATATTTTATGTAAACATTTCTTGGATATTCATTTTGTTGGAACTTAATCAGCCAATATACAATATTGTTCACAAATAAAACAGCCCAGTGTCAAAAACGAGAGCAGCCCGACTTTGCTGCTTCATCACTGTAAATCCTTTTAAGGGGTTGTTAGTAAAAACGCCCCTGGTGACAGGACTGCATTGTCAGGTGAAACATTGGCACCTACAGGGCCGGCAGGACGAATTTCATTCCCACGCAGAGGACGTACAATATGCTTTCCTCGCCTTGCCCTATGCTCCTAATTTTAATGTCCGCCTGTTCGCAGCATCTATTCCTGATCAAGCAGTTACCAGTTAGATCATGTGCAGTTGCTATGGAAACTTGGGTACTGTACTTATTATCTCGAACTACACCGACGGAGCTTGAAATCCAAGCACAACTCTGTGTGAATTATCTCTGGGGGGGCTACAGTGCGGAGGAAAAAACATGACTAATCCAGACCTCGGACAAGCCATGAAAAGACTGTTGGGGTGAGTAAATAATCGCCATCAGGGAGGTAAATATAGTGCCGGTGGGCTTTTACCGCCCACGCGCAGACAATAGCTGTGGTGTTCAGAGACCTTGATGTCAATTCTGACTTAAAACAGCAGCAACCTTTAGAGAGTCTCAGGAGCGAGAGGTAATAGCAGCAGCTGGCAGGTTTCAGTCTGTGACTGATAAACTAACACATTCACCATAACGATTTGGACAAGTTGAGGTACATTACTGAGCTCTTTTACTGGCAAAGCATCAAAATGAATTCATCTTTTGCTGCAGTAGCCTGAGTCCACGTTGACATTTGTAATACAATCCATCTTTTAATTGAAACATTCAACTTTTGATTAAAAGGAGAATGTTTCAAATTTTTTTGCTCATAAGGTAAAAAATATAGCACTTTGTCTTTTCCTCTATATAGTTGGAAAATACAGAGAGACAAAATGACAACTCATTTTCAGTGTTAATAACACCGTGTATGGTAAGGTTCCCAGACTCAGGCCCACAGCATCACAGATCCTTTACCATGCTTAATTTCTACATATTTTACAGAGATATTGTCAAAAAAATTCAATTTTAACCATTTTAACTGCACATGTTTACATTAGTGATGGTAGAACTGGAAAGGCTTTTTTCCTGGTGTCCTTCTGTATCTTCTGGTCAACTAGAGACCTGAAGATACAGAAGCTACATGTTCTGTTTTGACATTTGGCCCAAACACAGGCCTGAACATGACATCCTCATGTTGATGATGATTATTTAATCAAGAGAACCTACAAACCAATGAACAGGCAGGTGTGGAACTAGAGAACATATGATGAGACAGCAAGGATAACTACAGTTTTTCTGAGCCACAGAAAAACTGTAGTGGTGGAAAACCAACAGAGCAGATGAGGAGTAAAGGGAACTGACTGACTTACAGTAAAGCTGCTGGGTAGGTGATTAGTGACATGGGAACTCAATTAACTAACTACACTGCAGCAGGGTGTGGACCTGAACTGAGGACTTGAGGGAAAATGACAAATTAACACAGAAACAAACACACAGGGGTCCAGACAGGACATGAGGGGATCCTACTAAACCAAAAGCTAAAGAGTAAAAACAAAGAGAAACCAATAAAGAACAAAACACAGAAATAGCAAAGCATCAGAAAGCAATGAGTGAACAAAGTATAAAACACCATATAGTTCAAGTCAAAAATGAATCGCAACCTCAGTTGTGAAACTTTGTTTTACTGCATATGTTTACTCCGGGAAAAAGAAAGTCGGGGATTACTAATTAGAAGTTTTTACCAAGTGAATAAAATTAAAAAAACTTTGCATTTTCTTATATCTTACCATGTATTTTAAAGAGGCTCCAAAAATCTTGTCGCTGGTGATTTTAATAATGATAGTTTCTTTATTCTCTCTACATATTTTTCAGTGTTAGTTTATGCTACTGCAATAAAAGATGAATGCATTTGAAGGATATTTACTAATAAACTATCAATTGTGGCCAGCACAGTCTGTGACATCTTTAGAGCTTAAAAGTTTACATCTGAAAATCCAGTTCAAGATCAAGATCAAGAATTTTTGTTGTCATTATAAAACTACAATTAAATTGATGTTGAGACAGATTTCACACATGAAACACAGACAGAAATTAAAAGCACTTCCTTCCTTAGAGGACAACACAGTTTGCATTTATTTACAAATAAACTATTTAACGTCAAAGCTCCATCTGCAGCATATAACCAGCTATTAATAATGTCTGCTCATTCTAGTTTCCTAATA
This sequence comes from Alfaro cultratus, assembly GCA_903066825.1. Taxonomy (NCBI): domain Eukaryota; kingdom Metazoa; phylum Chordata; class Actinopteri; order Cyprinodontiformes; family Poeciliidae; genus Alfaro; species Alfaro cultratus. The sequence continues at coordinate 43,978 of CAEFZX010007130.1, forward strand.
TTTTCAACCGGCTTGTCCTTACTTGTGTGGTTGACCTCTCTGGTGTTAAGGTAATCGAGGAATGGCACCACCAGGCCCTGTCCCAGGTAGATCTTCACAAGAGTCATCGCAACATCCTGCCTGCTCTCCACAGTGGTCACCTCCTCCAGCATGGTCAGGGCGCTGCTGTCCTCCACCTGTTCAAAGAAAGACCCTCATCACACCTTAAGGAATAATGTGCCTTTGGAAAACAGATAGACGGAAGAAATGTAACGCATGGAGCATTCTCTGCGGTCATGATGAAGGTGAATCAATGAGTATCCATTGTGAGGACGAGCTACGATGCTGACCTCTGCGGGGGAGATTACCGACTCAACCAGAAGTTCAATAAGTGGCTGGTAGTACGTAGACGGCAAGATCCGGTCCTCCACCAGACGCACCTTCAGGCGCAGAGCTCCCAGCTTGCCACTGGAAACCAACAACGACAAAAGGATCAGTTCAAGAATTGGTTAAGTGGGGAATTTCCTGCACTAACCTCAAACTATAGTAAGTCCCTCCAAGATATTTAATATATTCTAATACATAACAAAGCCTTTTTATCATAACTGCACTAAGCAGCATGCGATGGTTCCAAATAAGCCTGTGAAATTCACCTAATATGATATCTCTTTTGCATTTCATTCTGCCCTTTGTTCTAAAATTATCTCAAGAAACAGATGCTGTCAGAGGCCTTGCCCTCCACCTGTTATTCTTCATTTAAATGCATGAAAGGGAGCATGGATGTGAGCAACTCCCTGTCCTCCTGTGCATTGAAAGAAGAAAACAAATCTACGAGCAAAATACACTTGAGGTGTATAAATACACAAATTGGCGTCGTTGCACAAACAAGCACACCCATAATCCTCACCCAGCATCAGCTTCATTGTTTCCCAAGGGCAACAAACGAAACCAGCCCTCTAACACAGGTGTCTTGCGCAAAGAAGCAAAAGGGATTTCCACCTGTGGAGTAAGAGAATAAACAAGGATGCTACATCAGCCAAGAACACAGATGGTAGTTTTGTGTTGAGAAGTTTATACATTGTGTCGTGATACAACAAGAAATTTCAGTGTGGGGTGTTGTGGGATACACCAACAGTAGCACACAATTGTAGTGGAAGGAAAATGATGAATAGCTTTTACATGAAAATCTGATAAGCGTTGTGCATATTTGGATAAAAAACAAAAAAATTAGTCAATAAAGTGTTGATTCCAGAAATTGTGGAGAGTTTAGGTTATCTGAAGTGTTGATCATATTACAGAGCAATGTAAGATGATTCTTTTCTTTTCCATCACTGAGAAAAGAAAAGAATAAAATACAACGGTAAACTACTAAACACGGTGCCATCCACCAAAACTGACAGGCTGGGCAAGGAGAACATTAACCAGAAAAGTAACCTGGAGCACCTGCAGGAATCGAAAGCTGGTGGTATCTAATGTCAAATAAGAAAGTCACTTAATAATTGTGCACTTCATAAATCTGATATTAAAAGAAGAGTGGCAAGGGGAAAGAAATTGTTGAAACAAAGCCTTAAGAAGACAAGGATAGAGAAGTTGGACAGTCGGTAGGAAGTTGGAAGAAGCTAAAAACAGGGCTGGAAAAAACCTGTTAGAGAATACAAGTTAGGATCAAGGCTCACCGCAAACTAACAGAACAACAGACAATAACGTCTTATTATTGGTCCACCAGTAATAAGATAACACTCACAATAATCATAATATATATACCATAACCCTTGTGGATCAAAGTATGCTACTTAGTGAGCTTGGGAGAGTCAGCAACAAGGAAACTTAATCAATTTCCATATTGCCAAATTATGACAAAACAAGTCAGTCTTAATGTGTTATCAAGTGCACAAGTTGCTACTAGACTGCACTGGTTGTTTAATTGCACAGACCTGCAAGGCCTATTCTCAGTGATGAATATGATCCAGATGGTGCACAGAGTCCATCTTGCCTCCAACATATTTATAGAGCTTCCTTAGCTCAGAACAGAACACCAAACTTTAACTTGTTGCAAAGAAATGATGCCAAGCATGCTCCTCACACAATCCAGATAAAACACACTGAGATTTGCAGTTGTAATGCCTTCAAATTTAACAAGGTTCAGTAGCTATGGATTCAGTAACCTGCATTATTTGACAGCAATCATAGCATAAAATTCAAGAGATCCTGACCTTTCCCAGAAAGTCATTTTTTCCCACCATGTCCCAGTCCCAGACCTCCACGATCACAGTCCCCTCCTCATTCAGCTCCTCTGCGTCCAGCTCCAGCTCTAAGGTTTCCCTCCAGTGAGGGAAACGGGTCTTCTTGATAATCTACACCCAGACATAAAAAAAAAATGGTAAGAGATCCCAGCATGAAAATTATGCGTAAAAGAACGCACCGAACAGAAAATAAAACTTCCAACATAGCTGCTCTGTCAGCAAAGATAGTTACATTATTATCTAGTTGTAGTTGTTATGTTTGACAACGTTAGCAAATCCTAACTGTCTTAATAGTTAATGGAATATGTTGCGGGCTTAAAATGCAAGAAAGGATACATATACAAAATAAATTAAGCTAAATGAAAATCAAAGTATCTATAATTATCTCTGCATCTGCCTTACTGTCTAAGATGCTTGACATACCATAGCATATTAGACATCCACTATTTACAAAAAAACAACCTTTTTACTCCGGGAATCTCTTGAATGCTGTACACATCAAAGAGCTCACCGTGGTCTCTGCACTGTGGTTGTTGAAAATAATTCTTCCAAAAGGATCTGATGTTCCGGAAATGTCTCTCGGTGCCAAGTCCCTGTGGGTATCAGCAGACCAAATATCAACAGTGAAAACAACTCTCAATCTAATACCTTATTTTATACAAATCATTTAAGTTTCATCTTGGTATTATTGTTTTTATTTATTTTTTGGCTAAACTAAGAGCTATCTCGGCTATGTTGAAAACCAGTGTCAAATTGTGATTGGCAGACTGAGAGATTGGGACAGGCAGATGGGGCACTGAGTGGGGCGATAGAGGCAGTGTGACTCAGAAGGAAGTGCGGAAGCCTACAAAGTGATTGAGAGAAGGTTTTATCGCAGAAACAGATATGGTGTGGCACTTTGCCCTAGCAATTCAACTATGTTAAAGATGGTATGAACATTTGTTTCTAAGTTATTTCTATTCTTTTTATGACAAGTTTGCTCCTAAAGTACTTGAGCCGTTCTTGTTCATTTGAGTTTCTCCTCCCCACACTAGCAGTGACTAAAGGTAAAAGGTAAAGGTAAATTTATTTATATAGCACATTTTCAGCAACAAAGTGCTTTACAGGATGTAAAAGGAAATACAAACAAAAAATACAAACCAAAAGAAAGAGCAAAAGAAGAAAAAGCTAACAATGTTGATCCAAAGTAAATAAAGCCAGGTAAATTATTTTACCTGGCTTCAATGACCTGGCACCGCAGGCTGCTCTTCATTGTATCTTTAAGGAGTTCCAGACTCAGGTGGATCTCTCCTTGAACTTCCTCATCAGGGTCAACCCTAGTCAGGTTCATCCAGCTATCAAGCCCTGTGAGGACCACACAGACGGACAATGTCATTTACAGTAGTTTCTAACATGGGCTGGCAGTAGTGGGTGGTAAACAAACGGTTCTTAAATAAAATTGTTAAAGTATGAAGACTCTTTGAACTTTCCTATTGTGTTATGTTACAGTAAACAGTGGGATTTTATATGGTAGAGTGAGACAAAGTATAGTGCTTATTTGTACATTTACAGCAAAATGTTACATTTTGTTATGATTTTTTATTTAATTTTATTAATTTTTTTAAGTTTCTTGAAGCTTTGCAGTCTGCAGAGACAGAAATTATTACCCATTCCTCACCCAGTGAAATAGATCAAGTGTACCTGTACTAGCTGAATAGAAGTATTTCCACAAAATGATACTGCCGTCACCATGTTTACAGTGGATGTCTTAAGGGTTATAATCTTCTGCCACACATAGCGTTTTGAAAGCAGGCCAAAGAAATTCAGTTTTGTCAACAGCATCTTCTTGAGACTGTTTGCTGGCATCCCCCGCATGGTTTTCATTATACCGCAAATGGGACTCTTCTTATAACTTTTCTTCAGCAATGGCTTTCAACATTAATTCATGAAGGCCAATTTGTTGTCCTGGTGGCATAGAGCATCCGCATTTTTACCAAGATGAAGGGAGATTAACCCTTTTGTGAGGCACTGAAATATATTGGCTTATTTATGTATTTTATTTGTTCCAGTAATAGGAGTTAGGGTGACACTATGTTGGATTTAACAGTCCATTTGTCTTCCTACTTTGCATGTAAAAAAAAATAAAAAAATTGGATTTGTAACAGCAAAGCAGGTTAGAATATGTTAGATATGAGGAAGCAACACTGTTCCAATTATAGACTTGAGAATATTCTTTTTGTAGATTGTTTTCCAGACATGTTGCCTCATTAACCAGTCAGATTATAAAACTACAATCAGGTTAGTCTAAGTCATAAAACTTAGACTAACTAAACATAAAAGGACTTAGAGTGCTCTGTTCTTCTTTCCTCTTCATTTTAAATACAAGTTTCAAAGAAAAAGTGTCATCCCTGTAAAGAATCTTTTTTGGGGGGGGGTTTCCCACCAGGGCTCTTTTGTCCCTTATTTGACAAGAAGGGGGTAAGGAGAGGGGGAAGACATGTGGCAAATATCGTCAGGTCTGGGAGTCAAACCTGCGACGGCCGCGTCGAGGACTCAAGGCCTCCAAATGTGGGTCGCGCTATCCCCTACGCCACCACAGCACGCCCTCCTGTAAAGAATCTTGTTCCAGAACATGTTTTCTCACAAAGCCTTATCTAACCCATCAGCCTGACCGAGACATAAAAGAGCCACTCAGACGGAGTCCTAGTCCATGTTGCACTGTGAAAACAAACAACAAACAAACTATAAATATATGTATATGGACAATACATCTCTACTGAGATTTGTAGAGCTGAGAGATTTGTCGTCTCCACTTCAGTAAGACGTCTCACTAGATTAGACTTATTTGTTCACCAACTGCAAAAATGCTTAGATTCCAATCTGGACACACGGAGGCATAAATCTTTGGTTTGAACAGATTTCAGAGGTGGAAAAAAGTCAGTGAGAGCCCTGTGACTGGTTGATGCTGCTACATCGCAACCAACTATGATGCACCGTATATTTTGAGACCCTTTTCTAAGATCCAGCGATGATTTATTTTACAAATTCATGTAATGCATCAGCAAAGTCTTTACACTGTGTTGGTTTACCACCAATCCCTCCTTGAACAACTAAAACAGTTGTTGATAGATACTGCAGAAGGTGAGTATTCCAAGAAAGTTGGAGTTTTGCAGATGCTCTAACTAAAAAAATCAAGAATAAATTTCCTATATTTCTAGTCTTATATGTCTCAGCTTTGTTTCATTATTTTTTATGTAAACCATCTTATGTATCAACATATAAGCCTGCCTCACTATGGCGAATCATCCACAATTTTTCCCTTGTCAAATTCCCTCAAATCCCAACCCTTGGTCAATTTTCTCTCTTCAAACACATCATCTTTGAGGATAAAATCTTCACTTGCATTTGTTTCACCTGTCTGTGGTCATAATGTTATGCCTGACTGGGGTATGTGGGATGATGGAAGGAAACAAAAAAAAGAGAAAGAAGCAGCACAAGTAGGTACAGACCTGAATGCACTCCTGTCGACTCTAACTCTTCTGCAAGTTATGTGGCTGTGTTTAGATTGTATTTCAGTTTTTCAGAAACATCAAACAAACATCAAACCTGTGAAAAAAAACTATAAAATCAAGGCCAGCCTGTGAGAAAAATCCTGCGAGGGAGTCAGTGACTCAGTACCATCATGTAGTCATGAATCACTGGAATGAAGGCCATGCCAGGTGGTTCTCACAAGCACCGTATCTGTATGCAGCAAACATAACATGATAAACTCCTCCAGTATTAGTGAAGCTACTGCACTATCAAAGACCTTCATGCGTTATATGCCATATGTTTGGCCAAGACATTGCAGAAGGTGTAACAGTTGACGCTGGGTAAACACTGGGAGCTGAAAGGGAAGCTTTTCTGCAAGGGAACCAGGCATTTTATGGTGAAAGGCTGTTTGAAATGCACTGGCAGCCTTCCTGGTTTATGATGCACAATGAATAATCCCAGGGTTTACGCAGATGAGCAGCAGGAACACATCACAACCAAAAAAATCCCAATGAGTTTGTGGTGGGCAAATACTGTATTCCAAAAAGTGATTAATCAGCACAAATAAATCATGTTTACCATGTGAGAGAACACTAAAAAAAACATTCCCAAACTAAAAACGGACATTTGACTGTTTGGTGTCTTGGGAAATCCATGTATGTCTAACTTTTGACCTCTGGTCATGTTTTCAACCATTACAGGCTGAAGTTTATTTTGTCATCGGTCGTACCTTTAGCTTGAGATCCAATAGCTTCTTTGCTCAGCGTGATCTTTCCAATAACGTCATCATGTCTGCGGAGTAGAATAAAAAAAGCAGATTATCAGGTAAATACAAATGCATTGACATTCTGATGAAGCCCCAAACAGAACTGGACTGCAGCCCTAATATTCTAAAATAAAAAACAGCAACTTGATCTGGGCAGCCATCTGCCTGATGATGCTTGTCTATTCAAAGCTTGGCTGTCATTTTTGCTTTTTCCCAAAACAGTTGAGCTGAACTTGAAGTTCAGTTCCTGAGCTAAGTTAAATAATGAGGGCTGTAAATCAAATGCCAGCCCCTGCCTGATACTAGGCTGTTTAAGAATGGAGACGTTCCAAACCTTCTTACCCAATTGTGTCTTCGTCCATCACGAGGAACGACAGTGAATGAAACCCCATTGGGAGGTGCAGCGTGTATTCTTCACCCCAGAATGGGTTTAGGTTCTTCCACACTGTAGCGGTTCTGGAAAGAGACGTTCGACACATTTGGTCGAGTTCATTTTTAAATTAATGCCTAAATGATGAACCTCTAATATCTGCAATGCTTAACAAAACTATTCATACCCCTCATACTTTTCCCATTCGATCCCTTTTCACTTTTTACCTCTTCTAGAATGTGGCAGCAAGCCGGAGTAGCTCTGCTACTTTCATTCTGACTTTTTTTTCTTCTTTTTTTAATAATTCCTCTTTTTCTGGTGGAAACATTTTAGGACAATTATTCCCTCTTGTACTGATAGTGTGCAGCTGGAAAGATTTTTGGTGATACTTTTTACTTTTCGACATTTGTAACCATGGCAACAAGATGGTTTACAATCACGAGCAGCTAAGTAACACTACAAAACCTCAACTGCAGAAACAAATTTCAGATTAGCTGAAAAGAAGGTGTCAGGAGCAAAGAGCTGAGAGAAAAGGAGGGAGTTCAAGCCATCTTTTGGCAACATAGTATTGTTTGCAAACAAGTTGGGTGAACTCCAGCCAGAGTATCTGGAAAACAGCATTATGTGTTTCATTGAGACACGGCTGCGGGATCAAGACCAACTCCAATGTCTCTCTGGCGGTCTTCCTCACAATATGAGCAGGCAGAGAAGCGGCAAAGCAGGTTACTAAAGAGAAGCTAATGAGAAGCGGCAAAAGCAACGGAGGAGGATTAGCAGTGATCGTCAACAACAGATATTGTAATCCAGGACATGTTACTGTGAAGTGTCATCTCTGCAGCCCAGATAGCAAATTGTTAGCAGTAATAGTTTGTTCATATTATTCACCAAGAGAGTTCAAAAGTTTTATTTTGGAAACCACTTAAATCTCACCTTTAGCTGTTGCAGAGAATGTAAGTGATATGATCAGTTCAGATGTTGCTATGCTACAAACACAACACTCCAGTGCTTTTGTGGAAATATCTGGAGATTTTAATCACGCTTCTTTCTCTGCTACATTTACAAAGTACCCACACTTTGTCAGTACCTCTACCAAAGAAAACAAAACATACGATTTTGTTTTATGCAAAAGTTAGAGATCCATAAATCTGCAAATACCTCTAATTGGTAGTAATTAAGGATCTCTAAGGATTCATAAACCTCACTGGACAAGTCAGATAGCCTTCTTGTCGTAAATATAAACCCATTGTTTAGAGGCAGCCTGTAACAAAGAACTATGAGAAAACTGAGATTCAAGTCATGAGGAGATGAAATCAAAGCCATTACTGAGTGTGTGATCGACTATAAACTTCTGCATGGACATCATACCAGCCAGCAAAGTGAAATGCTTCTCCAGTAACAAACTAACAGTGACCTGAAGGAACTGCTAAACAAGTAAAAAAAAAAAAGAGCCTTCAGGAAGGGAGATGGGAGACTATTGAGGAGCATTCAGAAGCAACTTAAAGTCAAGATTAGAGAAAATAAGAAAGCATACATGAAGAAGCTAGAGAGGAAGCTCTAATAGAACCATATCAGAGCTGTGTGCTCAGGGATGAAGAAGGTCTTATGGTAAATGTGACAACAACAAAGGAGATGACTGTTGATTTTCAGAGAAACAGGGTTAGGTCAAACACTACATATATCTATCATGGAAGAAGAAATGGAAGTATAAATACCTCAGTGTTCATCTGGATAACAAACTGAACTGGAGATGCAACAGAGAAGCTGTTTGCAAGAAGGAACAGATCACACTTTATTTGTTGAGGAAGCTTTGATCCGTCTGTGCATATCTTTTACAAGTCTGTTGTGGAGAGTGCAATCTCTTCTGTCTTGATTTGTTGGGGTAGAGAATCAGAGCCGTGAACTTAAGGCTATGGCTAAACAATCTGATAAAGAAGGATATTCTAGGGACTACATAAGTCATAAAATGAAGAACATGATGGAGAACCCTGATCATCTGCTTCATGAGATGATCATACAACAATACAATATATTTTATTTGGATTTAATGAGATAGACCAACGCAAAGTAGTGTTGGTCTACTTGAGGCAACAAAAGATTTGACAATAAGGTGCATATTGATATTTGATTTTCATAAAAAGTGAGGGTAATCAGAGTTTCATGTCATTTGCAGCCTTTCACAAGTTTTCTTCAAGGATTGTTCTGTCTTTTAATCCATTTTCCCACTAACTCTAACCACCTTCAATGCCACTGCTGAAGTAAAGTAGCCATGAGGTGGCAGAATGAGACCGCAACCCGTAGTTTTCCTGCATGGTTGATTCTGTAGTTGATTCTGCATGGATCTCTGTGGCTCTCAGTTGTCTTGGCTGCTTCAATAAGTAATATTCTCCCTATTCAGTCTTTCAGTTCAGGTTCATTGTGACATATCTTAGTAGTATGCCCCATAGTTTTTCCATTTTCAGATAACAGACAATGCGCCATGTTTTTCAAAACTTAGATTATTTTCTAAACTAATCCTATCATAATTATGACTGTAAAGAACCCAACTCCTAAGATAAGAATGTGTGGAAAAGATTTTAACAAGTCTTTATTAAAGGAATGAGGCAAAACCTAAAAAAAAACCTCAGAGTCTACAACAGGTTATGATAAACATGAGTTGACTCATATTTCATAAACAGGAAATAATTTGAGGGGAAAAACTCAAAGCTTGATGGAAGGATCTGACATAGAACTAAAAGGACTAGAGACTACAGGGACAAGTCATTGCATGATAAGGACCATGTGGGGGTTAGCTGATCTATTCAGCTGTGAGAAGTGTGAATCTAAGGGCGGAGAAACAAAAGGATAAGCAGCATAAATATGAGAGTATCGATAAAATACATTGAAGTTTGGAGTTGTAATGTGACAAAATGTTCAAAAGTTCAGAGGGTATAAATATTTTATGAGACAAGGTGACTGATGAGGTGCAACAAAAAGATTTGAAATTACACTAACTAGTAATAACATGTGGCATCATTGCTGTTATGTAACATATAACAACAATGTTATATCTTCTAATAATGAAGTGTTATTTTGATGTAAACTGTGAACAGCTTTAAGTGGAAGCTTTGCTATATTTACAGAAAGCTTTCAAGTTAACCATCCCAATGTGACTGAGAAATGATCGAGGCATAAACAACAAAGTTCCTGATATGTTCAGAGACAGAGTTTCAGATGCTCAATAAAGGTTAATTTGCAAACCTGAGTAAAACCACTGTTGCCTGCCTGCAGTTTGTTAGAGACCACAGACCCAAGTCAAAGCAGCTTTGGTCAAAGGTTACATTTGATTAGTCCAAAATGGAAACTTTTCTCCTAGAGGAATAGCCTTAAGCTTAAAGCTGACACTGCATAATGATTGCTGGCTAATAAAAAAAAAATTGTTGCATTTGTTGCAGATCAATGTTTGCAACCATCAGCCTAAAATAACTGTGACTAAGATTTCAGATGCTGAATAGTTCACATCTGGGAGTCACACACATTCAGGTATTAACCGAATAAGTCTAATAATTTTTTTTTCTCATTTTTTAGAAACTGGATTACTTTTGTGCAATTTTGAGAGCATTCAAACAACTTGAAAAAGTCAGAAGCCCTATAGATGAACACTAATTAAAAGTTAACACAAATGACAGCCTGGAAAAAAACATTGTTTCATAATGAGCATAGAAAGAGTTTTGTGTATCTGTTATTTCCCAGCACAATCTACCAGGCTCATCATCCTTGGGAATCACACTCAAGAGTCAACTGCCCAGCAACACAGCAAGTGAAAGATAATGTGAGTGCCTGCAGTTTTCAACACTCCAGATGGAACAACAGTCATACTTCCCATTTCCTTACTAAGGTTCTTGAATTTTTTTCATTTTTATTTTTTTAGTTCATCAAAAAATCTCAAAGACACCTGTAAAAAGGTGTATTCTCTCATCTCCCCAGTATTTTCTTTTCTTTCAGGTGCCCCCTGCAATAATTGATGCACGCTCACCATGGTTACCTAAGGGTGTTTAAAGGCCAGAGTAGGATCAGGTTCTCTAGCTGTGTTGAACGGGCCATGCTGTGGGCGTTTGAACACACCTTCCACATGGGTAACATACACTTGTAACCATTGTAGGTTACATGCACTATTTATTACATGCTTACCGGAATATAGCATGCAATAAATTCTGACGCAACAGACCATTTTGACTAGATTGCTGATGTTTGTAAAGCAGAAAACTTGTTTTTCCTCCCAGGAACCTTATGTTAATGTTGACTGAAACGGACAGGGCTCACCTGGCCACAACTTCATTGTCAACTTTAACGATGCAGTAAGGATCACTCGTCCCAGATCTGAAAATTAGGAGAAAACGTTGGCAGGAAGAGCACATAGTAATTGATTAAAATACATTTCCTTTTTCTTTTTAATGATGCTCAGGTCAATATGAGCAGGTAAACATAGTTTTTTTGTTGTTGTTTTTTCACACGTGGTTCTTTGAATTTATTCAAATGAGAAACCAAAATAGAGTTCTTCGGAAACCAATTTTTATACAGGTAAGGCTACAACACAGAAGCACGTGCCATTCAGAAATTACTCACACGTCTTTGGCCGGAAGGTTCCTGCCCTCGACAATCCGAAAATAAAGAGACGTGTTTTTGGCCATTTTCGCTCCGGTAATTTATTTATCCGGCGAGTATCTCTTATGTTGCCATGCGAGCTGGTATAAGTAGCCCCCTGCCTTTCTGCGGGTGAGTTTTCTCCGTTTCATGACACCTTCAGCTCGTGACGGCGCTCTGCCCACCAGCAGCGCGCGACCCAGGCGCGCTACACGGTCCAGTCAGTGGAGCCGGTTAAAGCCGCGACCCCCATGTAATCAAAGCATGTGATCGCTTTCACAGTCCATCGTTGTACCAAACAATTCAGTCCGTGGATGGAGTGAACAATGCGAGCCTCAGTCAGTCTGAAAAGCTTTTAATGCGGTTTAAATATAGTATTCATAAGAGGGGAAAAAATGCAATAAACAGCTTGTTTGCAAAACCACAAGGCGCTATTCTCCTTTTTCTGCTTAGTCAGAAACTCCTTTATGTTTCCAGGATAAAATTACAACTTAGTTCAGGTAACACTATTTGTAGAAGCGTCTGCGTTATAGTCGTAATACATTTTAGACAATAATTTTGAAGCTCCTGTCTTTTGATATAAAGCGCCATCTGTCGACCATTTGTATTGAGTGCCAAAAGTTGAAAACCACCAAGTAACAGCTGCTACATTTGGACTCCAGAGGGCGCTGTTAGGAAGGTAGATTAAAATTTAAATGGTCACTTATAGTTGTTATCGAAAAACCTTATTATAATTGAAGAAAGTCCATGTACTTGAGGAAAACATTTTCATTTGACTTTCTTTATCCCAAGTTTTTTGTTTTTGTTTTTGGTTGGACCTTGAGTCTGAGAAAATGTTGAAACAAATTCTAACAAGTTATACATTTTACTTTCAAAACCTAGGTTTTTGTCTTCCTTAATTGTAATTATGAGATATTGCGTTACACAGTCACAATTTTGGGTTTCGATACCAAAATCTGGACTTTCAAAGTAAGAATTGTGGGATTTAAAGTTCTATTTTTAGATTTTCAGTCATAAATATGAGATTCAACATCAGAATTCAAAGTCAAAATTATGTGCTGTTATATATTTTTTTTCCTTTCAAGTGCCAGTGTGGGCTACCATATATCCATAAGTCAACTAATTAAAGTAATTAATTCATTAATTCATTAATATACAACGGAGATACAAAATATCCATGATGCAAAAAGAGGTCAAGTCCTTCATCAAGGAACAGTCAGAAAATATCAAAATATTACAGAAGTAAATCAACAACAATAACAATCAATTGCATGTATTGATTGATCATTTTAATATATTATTAAATATTATTAATATTATTAAATTGCATGTATTGCAATTAATTGCAATACATGCAATCAATTGCAATACAATTGCAATTGATGTAATTGTTTGTAAATTTAATATTAAATTTAAATATTTAATATTATAATATTAAATATATTAATATTAAATATATATTTAATATATTTAATAATATATTAAAATGATCAAACTACTGAGAAACATAAAGTGGACATGAACCAATCTAACACTCATGATTGGTACGTAACATATATAAAGAAAGAAAGCAGTTGAAAGAAAAAGTTTATATTACTTCAAAAGATATAATATGATATATGGAAATATTATTCATAAGCAATGGTTCATTAAGTTCTCATTTAATAGTTAAGGTTTATGGAACTTTTTTCCGGTTTATGTTGCCACATCTAGTCCAGTAGAGGGCGGCAATATACTTATGAACTGGTTGCCAAGCACCAAAACATTTGAAGAAGAAAAATCTCAGCAATTACAGACAGGCAGGTTTGCAGGCTGCTATTTTGGGGTCCTCTTAGTTACAGTTAAAGCAACCAGTCTGTTTCGGTATTAAATAGATTTGTAAAATTATTCGGGTTTTAGTAACGTAAAAAAACAATAGTTTATATCCATGGAGTTGTAACTTACTTCAGCGATGTTCCTTCTTAAAGTTTAAGCCAGGAACAGTAAAATGGGGTTAGCTGAACTTGGTAACGCTCATTATCTAGTTCAGTCATAAATATGACCAACGTTTCAAGCAGTTGTTTCAGAACATGGATGAATACCCCGGAGTCACCGACAGTGATTCAACAAAACTACAGGAGAGACATTACTACTTGCTATCTGAACTACAAACTTTAGTCAAAGACTTACCAAGGTACGGTTTTTCCCCTCATGATATCTTTTCTTCACTACAGAATAATTTCAGCAAGTTAAGTTACTTGCAATACTTGAATTAAATCGAGCTCGCATAATTTACTTAGATGTAGTTTGTCACCTATAACAAAACATATAATGGTAACTCTGTTTGTTTTGCTACTTTGTTGAGAATATTTATTTATCGAAGCTAAAATCGACCCACAACAAACTCGTAAATGTAATTTAGTGTCAGAACACCTAGGTTTAAACTTGACCTTTATGACTTGTTCTTTTTTCCCATTGATCAGCTCCTTCCAGCAGCGGCTGACCTATAACACGCTGAGCGACCTGGCTTTAGCCCTCATTGATGGCACAGTATATGAGATTGTGCAGGGCCTCCTGGATATTCAGCATCTGACAGAAAAAAATCTGTACAACCAAAGGCAGAAGCTGCACTGTGAACATCAAGGTCTGTGCCAGTCGTACAAAACGTAGTCAAAAACAGATTTTTATGCCTGTGTAATTCTCAAGACCTACAGTCTTCTTAAATGAAGAGTTTTGCTTCGTTTTATTTGCCTGCAACCTACAAATTATTTTTAATTCTCTTTCCCCAACCCCCAAGCACTCAAACAAGATCTGGTTCGAAAACACAAGGATGCATTACAGTCATGCAAGCCGCACAACCTTTCACTTCTCAAGACAACCCAGCAAACTGAACTTGAGGTGATAAATAAAACCTCAGTTATTATGTATACTCTGAGGAATGCCAGACTACTATATATATTATGTATCGTTTATGGGTTTCAGGCTTTGGAAGTTCGGGTTCGCGAGGAGCAAAAGATGATGGATAGGAAGATTGTTGTAGAAATGGACCAAAAAGTGACTGACCAGCAGAACACCTTGGAGAAGGCAGGAGTCCCAGGGTTCTACATCACCACTAATCCTCTGGTAAATATTCTCGCACATCCATTCAGTGTAGTTATTTCTCTCTGATTCACTCTACAAGGACTTTAAAAAAAAAAAAAAATGAGTCAAACATCCATCAGATGCAGATTTACATCTTCTCTAACCACTCTTCAACCAATTGTGTGCGACTGCAGGAGCTCACGATGCAGATGAACCTGCTTGAACTGATTCTCAAGCTTCAACAGAAGGATTCGCAAGCCGGACTGCTATGAGAAAGATGTGCCAACAGAGACAGTATTTTCTATGTTTGTCATATACAGAAGATCAACATAGTGATGTGATCAAAGATTTTATCACGTTTCGGCCTGAAGGAGAGCAGTGGGACATTTTGACAGACCAGATCATAGTTAAGAAATGATAAAAGTGGGCTTAATTCCCGCTAATGCACTGTAAACTTTCTTAAGGACACTTTGCCTGTTATTTTGTGCTGCGACTTAAAGCAGGGGGACAGTTTTGCTAAACACTTATGTATCTTTCATTACCTTTCTGAGAAATACCCACAGTTTTGAGTATTTCCAGTTTTTTTGCACTAAGCCACAAAACCTACTTTGTCCCATGTGCACTTGGAAGTTTCATCTGCTATTAGTTTATGGTCTGGTCATATTGACTTTAGTGTTATAATGACACATAACTTTACTGACAACTAAAGTAAGGTTATGTTTTGGAATTATGTTCTTGATGTATGTTAATCTGCTGAAACTGTGAAGAATAAGTCGTTAGGTTAGAGTTTTTTGTTTTTTGGTTTTTTTTTAAAATGTCCTAAATAAAAGACAACTGGGCAAAAAATGGTCAACTCATAAAAACTGCATGTCACCCGAAGTCATGAATCACACTTTTGAAAGACAAGTTTTTTCTGCTTCGAAAAAGTGGACATTGTTAATATGAGGAATAATCCCATCATCTGGATAAATGTTAATTAGAAATCTGCATTATAGAACTGAAACCTGTACTCTATGTACCAAAGATATATATTGTTAAGCACAAAATTACATTTGTGGTAGATTTATGTGTAAATTACCTCAGATTAAAATTTTCTTTTAATCTGAGGAACATTTCTTCAGATTTAAAGGGTCTTATATGTGTTAAAATACCACAATCTGCCACAAATTATCAGTAACAAAGTAGCAATGTCTGTCTTGCTTGTCTGGAAGAATTTATAAGCATTGAAAATTATGAGCATGTGGGGAAATTTAAGAATCTACACAATTTCTGCAGCATGTACTGTTCTAAAGCAGATGGAGGACAGATCCTGGCAATATGTCACTATAGAAGGGTCTGTCCTCTCTAGTTTACCCCAATTATTCTGGAACAGATGCTTTCGTCAACCCAGCAGGTCAAAAACAAAAGAGCCCAGTCAAGGTGGTCATATTACATTGTTTGGTATTTTGAACTGGAAATGTCTACTTTTAATTGAACTTAAAACTTTCCATTCCTGAGCAAAAGATTGGTGGTAAAGATGGTGCTACTTGATAATCTCGAGATTAAAAGTTTGAGGATTTTACACTGACTTTGTGAAAGTAGTTTTGAGAGAATGAAGATAGATTTTTATTTATTTATTTATTTTTCTTTTAGTCCAAATGGAGGCGCTAATGCGCCTCTAGCCTGGTTTGACAGTAGCCCATGAAGCCAGAAGCAGCAGCAGGATAGCAGCGGTAGTGACTTAGTGCTCTGCAGTGGGTTGTCTCCTTGTCACTAGCTGCTGTTTGGCTAAATAAGCTACGTACCTATTTGCAATGATTGCACCGGGTGTCGGGTTTTTCTCAGTAGCAACGTCGGAGCTACAATGAAGGTGCGGTTTTTAAATGTATCTGTTGTCCATAGCAGCAATTACCTAACGCCGGCTAACCCAACGGTGGCCAATGTAACGGAAGCCCCGGCGGAAATCGCAGCGGCCGGCGCTACATTAGCCTTTAAAATGCATCGCTTATGCGTCAATGAGTTTTTGGTGATTTTTATTTCTTACTAATTTCTATGTTCTGTTGTACTACTATTGTGGTAGACTTGTTTAGACTAGCGTTGCTGTTTCCTTTTTCCTCTGTAAAATGGTCACTGTATGTAATAATGCAAAACAATTCTCTTGGGCAACACATTGGTTGTTTTAGTGGCTGAAGTGTTTATACACCAAGCTGGGACAGCAGCTAGCTGCGCTGCTTGCGTACATTTATGAAGAGCATCTTCAAAGTTGACACACCTTTGAGGTAAAACCATGTTGGCATGTGTCCAGGCTGGGGCTTCGTCGGTGTGGGCTTCATGCTGTGGTCTGCTGAATGAAGTCATGGGTACCGGGGCCGTTCGAGGCCAGCAGCCAGGGTTTGGTGCCGGCGCCGGGCCCTTCAGGTTCGCCCCCAGTGCGGGATATTCCACGTACCCACCCAACAGCTCAGGGAACCCCGGCCTTGTTTGTAAGGCTTGTGGACAGGCCTTCTCGGTCTTCAGGAGGAAGGTAGGTCTCATTGGATGCTGCAGATTCCCGTCCACGTCAAATGTGCGTCATGTGAAAACTAATTTTAAGATTATCAACAGATTTGAAAAGAAGAAGCTGATCACTGAAGAAGCTTTTTCTGTCAGGCTTTCTAAATCTTCTCATAAAAAATGTTTAAGCTATAAAAAAAAAAAGAGATCTTTAAATAATACCAAGATCATAGGTGACACAAAAGTAAAGACTAAGGCAGCTACAATCTGTTAATAGCTAAATATTCTGGGTTAGTTTATTTTCCTTAATCTATATGTTAGTTGGATAGGCTTTTTGCTTAGTGACTGAGACAATAAAGATCAAACAGGCTTGTATGGAAGGGAATTTTGAATTAATCAGAGTTGATATCATCATTGCAATATTTAACAATATTGGAGTTTTTGCCTATATATCTTCCAGCCTTTTTTTAATTGCTCAAATGTGTTGAAGCAGGAAAACAAAAATCTATAAGATGTACTACAGGTAATTAGCATGGATTGCAGCTGCGTAAAAACTTAATAAATCTCCACAAAACACTTTGATTTCCTAAATGTTAACTGTGCATTAGTTGTGTTGGACTAAATTTAAGAGATTAGAACTGGAATGAGTTACTTAAGAGATTTCGAGAAGATCAGAATTAGGGTTAATACCCTGACAGTCTCACATGGACCCCTCTATGTTCATCTAACACTCCTTATCTGTCTCGTCTCAAAGGGAGTTTTTCTTAAATGCTGTTTCTCCATCTTCCTCGTTTTCCTATGAATTTCGCTCACCTGTAGATTTTGTTTTCTAACTGTGACATTACAGTCTGTTATTTCAAACGTTTGTTTAAAGCTTGTCATGAAATAGGACTGTTACAGGGTTTTGCATGTGTCTTGCAGCGTGGCTTGGTTATTTGCCTTTTTAACAGTGCACTCTGGAGCGCTGCCTGGAAACATAATGGGTCCTAGTATTTTTTAAAAAATATACAAATTAATGCATAAATACAAAACAACGAAGGTGTTTTGTATTATCCTTGTGAGCAAATTGAAAAAACAAACAAATCTATGCATAGACTTTAAATTTATGACCAAATATTAGGGCCTGGCGACAATTTTTTTTTTCCAATTACAAGAATAAAGTTGTAATAATACAAGAATAACGTAGTCCTTTTATGAGAAATCCAACACAAAAAAATAGAAAACTTAAAATGAAGAATCTTTAGCATCTTGTGCTTTGGTTTTGTAGATAAGAAAGTACTTAATCTTTTAATGCATTAGCATCAAATTATCATCAATAACAGAACTTTGAAACAATCGAGCAAACAACTGAATATTTCAAGTAAATAATCACACAGACTGTGCTGGTCTCGTCAGACCTTCATAACTCTAGAAGCTTTTTTGTTTTTCAATAAAAAGATTTTTCTCAATTGTAAGACGTTATCCTGGTAAAATTGCGTCTTTATTTTGCTAATATTATGACGAAACTCTGGTAATTAAACAAAAATTATTGTAGCCTAATGCTCCATCGTGTAACTCACAGTAGAGATGATAGAAATAAGTCACTTTTTGCAAATATTTTCTGTCGTAAAAGAAAGAAAGACAAAAAATGTGATTAAAAATCCAACACTTTATACTGAAGCCATGTCACAAAGCCCTAACTTCCAGTAACAGTTTAGATGTCCTAAATTTTCCAGCTTAGTGTTTTCACCTTGCATCAATATATTCTGTCCGTCTCCCATTGGACTCTGAATTTTACCGATGCGTGACGCGTTAAACCTCTGTCAAAACGTCCGTCTGCCTTTCCTCCGTCACCCCCGCTTGTCATTTTGTTCCCGCTGCAGTACTCTTGCTGCGACTGCAAGAAGAGCTTCTGCTCGCTGTGCACTGAGGTTCTGGAGAGCCTACGCATTTGCGCCACCTGCCATTTGCTGAAGGCCACGGCGTTCCATCGACCGCGGCTCATGCGTCTGCGAGTGAGGGACCTGCGTCAGTATCTGCTGCTGCGGAACATCTCCACTGACACCTGCAGGGAGAAGGAGGACCTGGTCGATTTGGTCCTCTGTCATCAGGCTTTTGAGGTGGAGGACGAGGAGGAAGAAGAGGAGGAGGAGGAGGAAGACGAGGATGACGATGAGGTGGAGGACCCTAACACAGCCAGCCTCCTGTCTCATATTCATCGCACGCTAACAGATTCCATCGCACCGCCTGCCTCTGAGCTGTCTGCTGCCACGCTGGAGGAATCGCTCAGCAGGAGCGAAAGTCCTGAAACCAACCAGGTGAGAAACCAACCAGAGAGCCTGATCACTTACCTCTGAACTGTCAGGATTCGCTGTGAATACTTGTACACGGCCTGCTTGTGGAGTTGTAGTCTTGTCTGTGAATGGAAAGTACAATGCACTTTTGTTTCCAGTTCACCCAATAAACTGGGTAAAGGAGTGTGTAAACCTGATCTACTGTAATCTGGCATCTTCCTGACTGAACATTGTTTTCCTGCAGGATTCAGATGAGACCACACCAGTGTCGCTCCTTAACTTGGACTCCAGTGAACAAATTCCTCAGGTGATCTATATAATTTGGCTCATACTTGTTACAATATAAAAACAGATTTTAAATCCAGATTGTTTATTATTATTGTTTCTAAACTGAAACAAACACACATTTTTGTGTATAACAATGTTTGTTTTGTTTTTTTAGATGAGTCCTCAGACACGCCATGGAGCCGGAGCGTCCGTCTCTGACTTCTCTAGCGTGAGGGACATCAAGGGCCTGTCAGTCAGGCAGCTGAAGGAGATCCTGGCAAGGAATTTCGTCAACTATTCCGGGTGCTGTGAAAAATGGGAGCTGGTGGAGCGTGTCAACAGATTGTACAGAGAAAAGGAAAAGAATACAAATACATGTAAGTGTTTACTTGGCTTTCGGTCACACAGCTTTCCTTATTCAACATCATATTAGGGCCAGAAAGGGGCATCATAGTTAGTCATTTTCATTTTTTTAAGATTTCAGGTTGGATTAGTAAAAAAAAAAAAAAAAAGAGCAACTTATTTAAATCACAATGTATCAAAAAAGCGATGAAATAATGTCAAATATTTCCTGAGACCTGATTGGTTAAGTGGGGCCTCTTCAGACCAGCTAATTAAAGGCCAAAATTCTGTTTGAATGCATACAAAAATTTATGTCTAATTAATTATTTCGCAGTTATTTCACTATTATTGGTTTAATTTATTCCACATCATGAATGTTATTTTTTTCACTTGCGGTGCATCTGGAAAGTATTCACAGCACTTCGCTTTCTCCACGTTTTGTGTTGCAGCCTTATTCCAAGTTGTATCGATCGAGTTAACCTCTTTCCTCAAAATCCTACACACAAATACCCAGATACAAACAATGTGGGAAAAAGATAGAGGGTTTTTGTTTTTGCAAATTTAATAAAAATAGGAAACCAAGAAATGGCATTTCTGTATTCTATCAAAGCTGGATGTTATGTTATGTTATGTTATGTTATGTTATGTTATGTTATGTTATGTTATGTTATGTTATGTTATGTTATGTTATGTTATGTTAAAGGCTCTAAGATAAAATGTGCAAAAAGCAAAGTGCAGTGAATACTTTCCAGATGTGCTGTACTCTGCTCTTCTCAAGCTGATTGGTCTGAAATGTTGGCTTCCTGGGCACATTAACCAATCAGGTTTCATGCTCCACAGGAACAGCTTGCGTTATTTCACGCGCACTGCAGCACTCAGAAACCTGCACAATTATTTTGACTTTTAAATGATAAGTAATTCAAATTTTGAAAATGGCACATTCAGCGTGTCATGTAGTTAAATATTCCCCTCAGCAGGTGGCCGCTGTGGCAAGTGGTATTTATGTTTTTGCAGTGTAGATACCTTTGATTATCAGCACTGGCTTGGAGGGTCCTGTTTTTAACCACAGAAACTTCATCAGTCTTTTCTCTTTCTGACATTCTGTCCTGTAAGCGGTAACATTATCTTGCCATAAATTACACAGATTTAAAAAATAAAAAAGGATTATTCGTATAGCTTTTCTTTTGAAGTCATGATAAACTTACCACATGCTTGCTTTGCTCCTCCCGCTATAAAGTGATGGCCTTCCCCTCTCCTCTCTGCAACGGGGCCATTGGAGGTAAGGTTATAGCTTATCACCGTGGTTTATCACCTCTGCCTCGCTTCTTCCATCGTATGAGCAAAGCCGCATTGTCGCTACGCATGTGTCCATTGTGAACCCGTCTTCATCTGCTATCCATTCGTGCCATTCGTCCTGCTGAATGGTATTTACTGTTGTGTTGCCGGGGAAAGTTTTACCTATTAACACAAATTCACACCGTTTTGATTTTGTGTTGAGCTTTTCAATCAGGTTCCCTCCATCACTGTTTGTGTTGATAGTCCAAAAATCTCATTGATCACGAGGTGCCTACTCTCTACAAGCAGCATGTTTTCAGTAAAACTATACTGCTGAAGAAGAATGCTGAGCCACGGCTGGAATTAATATTTTGGACCTTACGCAAAAATATGCACACAGATACCTTTAGAAAACATTCATAGCGCTTGACTTTTACAGCCTCAAATGTAAAATGTTTTGAGATTTTGCTTAAGAAGCTGACAAAAACCGATGCAGTGTGGAGGTTCAACATAATACAGTCCTCATGTTCACTAAATATTTCTGGTACACTTCTGAGACCTTCACACGACACTTGGTTACAACGGATTTAATTTAAGGGTATCAGAGTAAAAGGGGGATGAATACTGATGTGTCTCATGTGTCGCTATTTTTATGTTAGTTTAAGCAAATGCAACCTCAATCCACTTTACAAACTATTCCAATTAAATGTGTATATGGCACAAAAAGTAGAAAAAAAATTTGTTGGTTGATCATTTCTTTTGATTCTTGACAAACAAAAAACAATAATATATTTTACCGTAAATGATGCTGCTCAATTTAATTGGAATTAATTAGGCTTTTTAACATTGTTGCCAAGAAGTTTTATTACGACAAAGAAGTTCGAGACCAAATACCAATTTTCTTCTTTCGCTGCGCTCAGATCAGATGACAGGCAGTGCAATATCACCCTAACTGTTAATGTATTATAGATTATAGATTTTATTTCACAATCATGCGCTAATAAAATACAAATAAAAGATATTGAAATTTCTGATTGTAATGCAACAAATTGTGGAAAACTCCCAAGGGGGAATAAGCACTTCAGTGAGGTGCTGAAATGCGGTTAAATTGATTTCATTGCCTAATGCTTAATTTATTTACACCCTCTTTTTTTTGTTTGTTTTTCACCTCACATTTCTCCTCCTTCTGTCCCCATGTCTCCAGATGGTGAAAAGTGTCCCCTGACGCTCCAGGACGACAATCTGTGCAGAATCTGCATGGACGCGGTGATCGACTGCGTCCTGTTGGAGTGCGGTCACCTGGTCACCTGCACCGACTGCGGCAAGAGAATGAACCAGTGTCCGATATGCAGGCAGTACGTCGTGAGAGCTGTGCACGTTTTTAAATGCTAATGCACCACTGACTCGAAACCCCCGAATTCAAAAATGCAGCTCATAAAGTTTGAATCCTACAAAAAAAAAAACTTATTTTCAGATCTTTATATTGACGGGAGTCTTCATAGTCATTCGCACGCAGGAAAATAATGGTTTCTTTCTTTTTTATTTTTATTTTTGTTCTTTTTTTTTTTGTTGGTGAATTTGACTTTGATCGACCTGGAGGTTTTCGTTCTTTACGGTATTTCAAAGCAAAGGTTGCCGGGCACTTTTTTTTTTCCCATCCTTATTTCGGCCTGCGAACTGTAGCTCCTCCTCAGATCTGTGACTCTTTACCTGCTGCTGCAAGCGAACACATATCTTAGTAAAGACTTGCACTGAATCTCAGAAGAGGTGTGAAAGGTAGGTGCCAAACGATGCAGTCGCCTTGTTGCTTCTTTTCTCATCTTCTTTCCTCAGCTGCGGGATGACACTGTGTTAATGTTTCAGCATGTTGGATCGGAAAGCACTTTGTCCATACTCCATGGTAATGCAGCACCACTCACAACCCTACCGCACCTCACGACAGCTA
This sequence comes from Alfaro cultratus, assembly GCA_903066825.1. NCBI lineage: Eukaryota > Metazoa > Chordata > Actinopteri > Cyprinodontiformes > Poeciliidae > Alfaro > Alfaro cultratus. Next base: position 67,100 of record CAEFZX010007130.1, read on the forward strand.
TTATTGGCTTAGATAATGTGCGCCTCTTCCTGAATGCCTGATGAGAGACGCTAATTAGATTTTATTTATTTTTTTCTTTTGAGATGTTTGCAGTTTTAAATGTAGCGCTGTGCAGTCCTCAGAGGAGCAGATGCTCTGGCGGTTATCTTACTTGTGACTGGATTATGGTTATGCTTTGTGAGGTCGATGCATTATTAATTGCGTCGATTTCCTCTGTCATAAAATAAGTGCTTGTTTCAGTGCGTTACCGGTTCCAATGTTCACGCAAGGTCTCATCACAGCAACGGCTAACATCTGTCACCTCTTGTCCTGTCTCAGTCCGCGAATAGGAGACTCAAACTAAACTGGTGCTAACTCATCCAATCATCTTCCCTGTTTTCTAGCAGACGTTTCTCACGTGAAGCTTACATTTCCTTAAGTTGTTGGAATGAAATGTGTTATTATTGTTAAGTTTGTCATATATAAGATGACTAATGAAACAATTTGAGTGATGTGAAAGTATATCCAGATAATGACTTGTACATATATCAGTCTGTATAAGATGTACATAGCTCTATTTTTCCATTTGGTTTGAATTGTGTGCGAAAATGTTTATTTTTTCAGGATTGTGTTCTGTGACGTGGCCTGAAATGTGTTGGATCTGTTTTGGTTGGCTCGAGTTTTTCTTTGAACCGCAGCATAGCAAGAAGCTTTACATCGTTCTCTCTGTAGTATCTCCCTCCCCTGCTTAAAAAAAGCAAAAAACAAAAAAAAACTACACTCTCTGCTGTCACAGTACAGATGTCCGGAGCAAATTGCACTTTTCTGTTACAGAAGGTATAATCATGTACAAGGTATGGTCTTTGTATTTGCAGATGTTGACATTTATATTATGGTAAATTAAAGATTTTAATTAATGTCTTCTCTTTTTTTTCTTTTTTTTTTTTAGCCATTGTGCATGACTTGCAAGAAACACCTGTGCTTTTCAATAAAGTCGTTTGTTTCTGAAACAAAACAAAAAAAATCTAGTTCACACTACACTTTTTTTCATAATTTAACTACGAGTTTGTAATTTACAGAATTTTTTCTAATAATTTTAGAAGTGTAGAACAGAGTCAAATAGTCTCGAAAAATTGTAACAGCAGCTGCGCAGGGGGGCCCCAATCTAATTTTTTGTCAGGGGGCCCAAGATTCCTGGCGGCGCCCTTGCTCATGAGCCTTCTACCACCAAACCTGGCAGCACAAGATGTTTTGCCAAACTTTTGCTTTCTATGCCTTCAGATGAAATGTGTTGTCTTGTTTGTGTTTTTTTTTCTCTCTCTCTCTATTGAAAAGGGAAATGAGGAGACTTTGGAAATATGGGAGTTCAAATTGTAAATCGCCTCCCAAGCAGACATTTTCGCCTAAAGCTGCAAGACCTCCCTGATCTCACTCCTGCTTGGTTTGCCTTCATAAAAACCTGACTAATCCACATCTTGCTTCGACAGCTGCTCACATTTACCATTAATCGGTTGCACGTAATGAGGAGATCTAGGCCATTAAATGTACCACAGCAAGTTCCAGATGAACCACTCACTTTTAGTAGAAATCTCAGCCACGAAACTCTTGCTGGATTTTACTGTTCCGTTTTTGACAAATGGAGGAGTCTGAGTAAACCGGTTGGTTTTCCGAGCCCATTTAAAAATAGTCCGTGCATTTTAAGTCAAGGCCATTCTGGAAGCTCGTTGATCATAGACACCATCAAATATGGCGACGGGACAAAAGTTCAGGCATTTGGACACGATGACAGTTTGTTTGAAAGACTGTCAAGCATGTTTGTGGCGGCATCATGCTGAGGGTCTGATTCACTGCCAGTGGTTCTGGCGCCACAAACCAAGAACTTTAAACTGGAAACAACTGGGTTCAACATAATGAAGATTTGAAATTTGATGAGTGGGGCCAGTTAGCGGCTTAAAGTCCAGATCAAGATTCTGGAAAATCAAATTAATCGAATGAGCTTAACCAGTTTCTGATAGGAAGAAACTTAAATGTACATCTGAAATTAAATACCAGATTGTAATTGCAGAATAGGAAGAAAAAATAGTTTTCTGCAATGTTCCAAGGAACATTGAACTAAATATTAATTTGGCTTTTTGACTAAATTACCCTCTACTGATTAGAGAAAATTCCCAGCCCAATCCAAGTTTTTAAAATTTATTGAAATGATTCCACGGCAGAACACAAGTCCTCAAATGAATCATTAGAAGCCCTTGAATGCAACATCCATTCTATTGAGTATGTACATTACATTACTGGTCTGCACCGTGTCTAATGCATCGTCCAGTTGTTCAAACCAGGACAGGTGGCACCACAAGGACTGTTCTCAAACGAGGTTCACTCAAAACATGGAAAGTGGTAAAAGTTGGCAAAACAGAATCACCGTTCATAGATGTAGGGTTGAATTGTAATAAAATTAGTTACATTTTGCAGTAAGTCAAATATTTATTATAAAGTGCACTTGAACATGTTTGTATTCTGTGGCTTTAAGCTCAGTGTCTGCCTATTGAACATTTATATACAGAAACCTGGAACAGACACGCTATTTTGGGCTGCTGTTGCCACTAAACATCTTGTAATAAATAATTAGAACTGTAATCTTTTCAGTGACATGGTTGATTATGTATTTATATATATATATATATATATATATATATATATATATATATATATATAGGAATATGTAGCTTTTTTCTCAGTTCTTTTCTCTCTACAGGTGTAGAAGCAGATTACTAGGGTGTCTCACCCTTGTTTCTCTCCCTCTACCTTTCAACTTTATACTTCCATTATCCTTCCTCCTCCACATTTTTCTGTATCCGAGTCCACACAGGAATCAGAAAGCCATAAACCTGTGCTTAAGCCATTCATCAGTCAAAAAGTCTCGATGATGATACAAATTAAGTTCTTTTAATGCAAATTAGCACTTCTTTTTTGATTTACATGTATAAACATAATCACATTCACCTGAGGCGATAAATTTACAGCACAACACCCAAAAATACAACACCGACTGTATGAAGTATATTTTTAAATGTATGCAAATACTTGCAGAGGTCATAATTAGTTGCCCAAATAGTTGTGTGAGGTTGCCTGCTTTAAAGTCACTGTTAGATTCACGTTAATTGACTTTTGGGCACCAAAACACAAACCAGGTAGGTGGGACAAGCTCCAACCAGCCTGATAAATTATTCACACGCATCATTTGAACCAACTATGTAAGACACCTATGTCAAGTCACTGAATAAACAAATAAATACAAACTGTAATAAAAATATAAATCAATAAATTAATATTGAGAGACTGCTGAAAACCCCTAAACAAAACGCCACACAGTTAAAAGTCTTTTGTAAAACATCCAAGGGTGTAACAGAAATATGAAATTTATCGCTTTCTCTTCTCTGAAATTTATCTATTTAGCTATGGTAATTAAATCACAGCACATGCATGTTTTTCTTATCTGTATGCTGAAGCGTCAATGTCAAACATAGATTTTGGCACACAAGTAAAAACAAAAACAAAAGGAAGCCAAGTTGTTCTGTTGAAAATGACATGAGTCTGATATTTGGGCTCCAGAAACTGAAAGAAAAAACAACTTGAAGGATTTTGCTTGTACAAAAATATGTTCAAAAATGAAACAAAACCAATAAAAATAACTCAAATACAACCACATGTTTATAAAAGTAAAAATATAAAAAGAAATGCATGCAATCTTTTTCCTCCTTTTCTGTCCGATGAACATCACCTTCCACTGAATATCCTCTCATTGTACTCTATGACAACAGTGATTCAGAGACTTATCACAGGACGTGTAGTTTAAGTGCAAAAACAGTCTGAAAACGTTGTTTTTTGTTGTTTTTTTTTGTCCTGATGGAAACTAGCTTATCTTCTGCAGCAGCTTGTCCTCTTTCAGTCTGAACGGGACGCTCACCGACATCTCTGCAATGAAGTGCTCACAGGCCGTCTTGGTCACCTGCTTACAGAAGCGAAGGTCGATCTGGCAGATGCTGCCGCAGCGCTTGAAATAGTTCAATGAATGATCCGTGACTCTGTTACAAACTAGAATATAGTGGGAGGAACGGAGAACGGTTATTAGCTTTGTGTTAATCCAGGGGTCATGTTCTTTTCACATTTTGCATTTCAAAACTCTATAAATACAGGAGCTCCTTACTGATTTGTACAACAACAACAACAAAAAACTAGACAGATTTACAACTATGCACAACTTTCAGAAAGTACAGTAGGGAATTAGGCACATCAGAAAAGGAAGCTCATACAGTAATCCTATTTTTAATCAAATAACCCATCAGATAAACAACTTTGTGTACAGTTCTAGCTTAAAAATAAAAAGCAACTGCTGACAAATGTTTGTAGAGAAGCAACATTTCAGTCACCCAGGTTTCGGTTCCCTCTCTTCGGACCAAGAAGTCAAAAAACGGAGAGAAATTGTATGAATTTCCCAACTTCCTTTATGTAAAGAGATAAAACACAGAACCCTAAACTGTGGGCCACCGTTAGTCAGTGAGACTGTCAATGTAGGAGATTTTATAGTTATTTTAGCAGAGCTGAGCCTGAAGAAGGTCTGATTACCTATCTTATTAGAAAAATATTTGCGGTACTGAGCCGTAACACCAGTATGGTATTCTATGCAAAAATTGTGTGTGCTAAAGTTTGTACAAGTGACAAGCATAAACTTACATATCCCGCATTTTAGGATTTATCTTTTATTAAATAAAAGAAAATAAGTTTTTTATGAATAAGATATTTAGGCTTTTTTTTCTAAATCAGATAAAACGTGTTATTTTTGTGTTGCACCGGAGTCCATTTACAACAAACTGGTTTGGCTTTGTTTGTGTCAAGGTGAAAAACTGTTCTGAGATCGTTTGGAGGAGGTGGTCTGGTGCAGTTCCAAACAAACTCTAGAGCAGGTCTGTTATGGTGTGAATGGGATCCCAGATACATTCTGAAAACTTGAGCCAAACGGCTTCCTGTAGCCAGGTTTGCGTTGCAGTAAAGTTAATAAATAGCGGTGGAGTGACTTTTTCATAAAGCATAAAGTTCTATGCAACTTTCGAGAAATCTCAAAATCATTTGGTATACTTTTTAGATTATTCTTCATAAAAATTATGTTGAGAAACAAAGTACCGTAATTTCCGGACTATAAGCCGCGGCTTCTGTCACACGCTTTCAACCCTGCGGCTTATACAATGATGCGGCTTATTTATGCATTTTTTCTACCGGCAGCCAGGGGCGCTCGAGCAGAAAAGGTGAGACAGGGGGAATATATGTGTCGAGGAAGACGCAAGTTTAATGTAACTTAACACGTCTCAGTGCACAGGAGGAAGATGAAGACAGCCCTCAGTGACTTTTACCGGTATGTTTTTTTAACCAGCCCTGTTAGTGCTGTGCTACCGTGTTGCTGTTGTGTTACTGCCGCGTCACAGGCACTGTTTGGAAAGAAAAGCTAAGGTATATTATTAAAACTTTGAAAACTCTTTCTGTGTACCACCCGTATGTAGGCACATGCAGCTTGTAGACAGGTGCGGCTTATGTATGTACAAAATGGTTTTTCCTTTAAAAATGTACTGGGTGCGGCTTATAATCAGGTGAGCTCTATAGTCCGAAAATTACGGTAATGATATGATTAATTTCTTCTTTTTTTTTTACTAGCTAACAGCATTTGCTTTGTGTTTTTGGACAAATCTAACGAATCGTGATTACAGTTCACCTGGAGTTTTATGTGGAAAGAATTTGAGCCACTCAAAAAAGTTACAAGTGAACAAACGGATTCAGACTGAAGTAAACAAACTATAGATATGAAAACACCCTTAAATGCAGCTTTAACAATAAAAAATTATGTAGTCATCTTCTATGTGGCTGTGCATCAAAATAAAGTTAATTTCCGTTCGAGGCTTCCTGAACGTGCACATCAGTATTTATTGCTACCATTCTAGTGCAGGTCTCACCTGATAGGTTGATTTCTGTGAGTGAGTCTCTGGTTGTAGTTCCTGCTGCAGTGAGCAGGTTCACAGACTGGTCGTTGATGTGGTTGCAGTAACTCAGGTCTAGCCTGGACAGCAGAGGCATCTGTCGACTGATGAGACGCAAGGACGTGTCGGTGATGTCCAGCCCTGCCAGCCGCAGGTCCTCCACGTTCCGCAGCTTGCAGCGATTATCCAGCTGACCTGTTGGTACAGCACGCATTAGTTCACATCTAATGCTAGGACGAGAATGGCAGTGAGAATTGTCATCAAGATACATTCAGGCATAGTAAAAGTACACTAACAATTTCCTATGACGGAAAGTGAAAACACTGAATGAAGTGAGTTAATATTAGCCAACATGCTAGTGATAGCCCATATGCAGGTAAGAGTATTGAACTAACATTAGCTTTTCAGCTAATTTTGGTATTTGTTTTTGTATATTGAATGGCATATGTTACCATAAGTCAACATGCTAATGATACTCTTTATGCTAATGTTATAATTTTAGAAAAAATTTACATACTAGCCAATTTTTATATAAAAGCTAAACTTAAAGTGAGTTGAGTGAGTTAATATTAGTAAACATGCTAGTAATACTGTATAAGCGATTGATAGAATATTAGTTAATATTAGCATTCTGGCTAGAATGCTAATATTAGCTAAAATATTATTGCATGTTTCATTCATATTGAACTGAGTACATTAGTGTAGGTCATGGTGATACCATTTGTGCCAGTGTTAGCATTTTAGGAGAAAATAGCATGATAGCTAAACTTAACATAATGAATGGGGTGAGTTAATGTTAGTCAACATACTAGTGATAACCCATATGCAACTGATAGAATTTTAGCTAATATTAGCACTTTAGCTCATTTTAGCTTTAGCATGTTTCCCCACATACTGAATGGGGTATGTTAGCGTGGGTCAACATGCTGGTGATCTGGTGTTTAATGACTTCGTATTTTTGTGTTTTTATGATGCAAAGCACTTTGAACTGCGTTGTCTGAAATGTGCTATACAAACAAACTTGATTGATATCCCTCATGCTAATATTAGCACCTTAGCTAATTATTACTGACAATTTCCTTCCTAGTAGGTAGAACTAATATAATTTACACTATTCTGTAAATTTCTGAGAATGTCAATTCTTCTTCACACTCGCCATAATGTGCATATGATTTATGGTGCTCCAGATGAGACTAATCTGATTTCCTTGTACCATACCTGGTCTATTGTCTGTGGGCAGTGAAAGGAGATCCCTCATCTGTGCGTCTTTGAGTCCCTCCACCCACTGGACATCCAGAGTGCGCAGCAGGGGGCAGCTGGACGTGCAGAGTGCAGAGACAGCAGCCCAGGAACAACCCGACAGCTTTAACACTCGCAGACCTAGAAGTTACAACCGTATTTTCCATCACTGATCCAAAAAAAGAAAAAACAAAGGACACCTTTATTCTCTACATCATGTGTGCGTCACATATCTAAGTACCTGGTAACCTATTAATGAGCCAGCTCAACTGCTTTTTGGAAATGTTCGTCCAGCTGAGGTCCAAGGAGACCGGCTGCCTGCGGATTATCCCGCTGAGCATGAGCGGTGTGATGGAGGTACAGCGGTTTAAATCGATGTTTGTCCAAAGTCTCTTGTCACAACACCTGGTCACAGGAAGAATAAAGGAATAAAAATCTGTGTGACACATCAGGTCCAAGCAGAGCACAGGCTCATGTTAGCATGTTTCCATGTCAACATCTAGAACATGTACAGTTATTACTGAGCATTTAATTTAATTTGGTGATGCATTAATCAACAGGGGGCACCAATCATTTTATCTCACCTATTTTGTACTTTTGCCTAGATCTTCAATACATTTCAAATGTAAAAAGATTGGAAAATCTTTTAATATTCTCTTATTGTGCCTCTGCAATCACCTGTAGTTAGTCTTGTACTCCTTTCAATCCCTGATTTAAGTATACTATCTCTATCAAATAAAAGACAGCATTTTCATGTTCAGCTTTCTTGCATTTTGGAACTGCAAAAAAGGAAAAAAGAAAGAAATCAGCTCGAGTTAGAGAAGCTTCTGCATTTACCATCGGTTCCAAGTCTTGCAGATTCTCATGCAGACACACAACTCCTGGTGTGACAGATAGCCGAATATCTTCATCCAGACTTCGCGCTGGAGGATGTGTGCTTTCCCGTCTTTCAGGGGTAGTCTGTCGGGAGGCGGGCTGATCGGAGGCGGCCGGATTACGTGCCTTTCCATTTGGACGCACTTGGGCGGGGAGCGCGGCGGCACCGGCCGCGTGGTCGGGGTGCTCCGGTTGAAGCCCAGGGGAGTGATCTGACTTGGGTAAAAGTGGCGCAAATCCCAAGTGTTCCCGTTCATCTCTTTGGTCTTGAGGTGGGACCTCTGGTCGCCGAGTTCATTACCGTTGCGGAATAGCTTCTTTGGCTCCTCGTTCTCCGTCTCCGGCTCCACCTTGAGCGGCTGCCTGTTCTCATTGGCCAGGCAGTCCTCAGTCTTCTGAATTTCCTGGTTCAGTGCTTTGCTCAGTTCTCGGCTCAGCTCCCTGTTGGGCAGACGACGCTTACGGCGAGCCTTCGGACGGGGCCCCCTTTCCTGCGTCTCGCTGCCGCCCTCGCTGCTGGGGCCGGCCTGCGGAGAGCTGCAGAGAGAGTGGTCGCTGTCTCCAAGTGGGGTTTTGATGGAAGAATTCAACGAGTCGTTTCTGGAGTCCCTGTAATCCCCTTCCTCTTCGGCCTCTCCAAAGCGCCCTTTCCTGTCCACGCCGCTGCGGAAAGGATGCTCCCTTCTGCCTTCCTCATCATCATCATCTTCCTCCTCCTTTTCCAACTTGACTTGGGGGAGAAGTTTAGAAATATACGAATCATCTGACTTGTCCTGTACAAGAGAGTTTGAGCAACAGTTACTAAGAGTCATTTGGCGCCAAACTCTTAGAGCCTCAGGCCTGTCACAGTAATCTGTGAATGAATCTCGTAAATTAAAATGAGCTTGATTATTACCATTCTGATGATTCAATTCATAAGGATAATTTTGTTCAGAGACTTTATAAACAATTTTTTATGTTATCGGTTGTGTGTGGTTTTCATTTGTTTTGGTTTTTTTATGAGGGATATTTAAACTGTCTTCCAGTTCCAGTGTAAAGTGGGCAATGTCAATTTTATTTTGCAACAGATTATCAACTGAATTGAGACCTGGACTTTAACTGGGCCGTTTAATATGATTAGGTTTTGTCCAAGTCATTTCATTATGTAAAATCCACTCCAGTTTTAAGTTTTCACAGCCTCTGACAGATATTGCACTAGGTATGTCCAATATTTACCTCCCACAGCTTGAACCAGCCGTTGCCTTATGAACAGAAGCATCTCACATTATGATGTGTATTTATTTATTTTTTAATTATTTTTACAAGAGGGACTATAAAGTTCTCATCTTACCAGATGACTTTCTTCCACATGTTTGCTTATGTCGCCTACATAGTTTGTGGCAAACTGCAGAAAAAAACAAAACAAAACTTATGACTTTTCTTCTGCCAAGTCTCCATGAAATCCACATTTGGAATGTAATATTTGCCATGCTGACATTTTCCCCACCAGAGCTCTGGGTTTGTTATTGCTTTATTACCCAAACCAACTTTAAAGTTCTCATGACTCCTAAAATAAAAGAGCCCAGAAAATACAGCATTCAAGGACTCATTTGTAGTTGCGATGATGCCGATTCTAATCCGCCGCCTTGTAAAAGTTAAATGGATCTGAATAGTTTTGCAAGGAACTGCAAGTCACTGGCCGTTATACCAACCTTCTTCCTCACAGTGAGCTCCTCTTCATCATCATCATCAAAAAGCTTCCTCTTCTTCCTCAGTTTGTCCTCGGGTCTGGGCCTCGGCAGGCCGCTGGGGGACAGCAGAGGCGGCTGCCGATGGAGAGCCTCCTCAGTTCTGTATCTTGGTGTCTCGTCTCTGTCCGGCTTCCTCTTCGTCGCAGAGGAAAGGTCCCCCTCCTCCTTCGCGGGCTTCTGTTCCCTCAGCAAAGAGCCGGGGAGGTTGGAGGCGTACTTGAACCCGGGGCCCCTTTTTTGCTTCAATACCAAAGGGGACAAAAACAGTGGAGACGACTTTATACCTTTAGCCTATCGTGACTAGAAAACCCTGTTTGATATTTAACTAGCCGCATTTAAGGTTTAAGAAACACTTCTGGTTGTCAGGGGTTTCCTGCCTCTGTCTGATACAGTCATGTGAAGGACTTTCATAAACAGCAGAATTAACAGGAAGTGGCCAGCAGATTATCATATATAAAAAAGATATACTGAAACTATCTAAAAGAGGAAGCGACTCTTCTCTTTATCGTTAAGGTAATTTCACAAAACTTTATCAAAACTTTGCAAGATTAAGACTCGGTGTGCAGCCTTCGGCTCGTGCATGATTGTACTCACTTTTCCACTTTTGCCTGCATGGTTGCATTTGGGACATTCCCAGCAGTTAGGCAGTTCATCGTTCACCACACCTGAGGCATCACTCACCTGACAGGAGAAAGGAGAGAGAAAAAAAAACAATAAAAAAGGGAGTAGGATTTCAACCACTACATGCCTTAACAGAGTCCAAACAGTAGAGAGTTTATGGAAAGTGAAAGTGACTGTTGCGATGTGCGCTCGTCAGGCCGGTCAGTGCAGTTCAACCTGAATTATTATATTTATATTAAAAAAAAATATTAAGCAACAAAACATGTCAGTTGATCATTTGTGCAAACCTGAATCAAAAAAAGTTGATTGCTTTCATTTTTATTTTTACAAAAAAGTATTGAACTAATGTTTGCAAAATGTAAAATTATGTACCGTCATTCTCCAACATAAAAGGAAAAACAAGTGACACCTAGCCAAAAGATGTCCATCAGTCCTAACCAGGTTCTTGGCCACAGCATGATGCTGCCAACACCAACTACCTTGCAGATATAAGATAAAGTGACATGCAGCTCTTTTTACCACATATATTTCCTATGCTTCGTCTCCCTAGAGCAGGCGTCTGCAACGACTCCTAATAACTCTGCCTTAAAATGATAAAGAATAAACTTAAGTTTTAACTATAAATTTAACAACAAATACAAGTTTAAACAGTTTTTTTTGTCATACAATTAGCTAATTTCACAACAGAATGACACTAAAAATACCAGTGATATTTTTTTCAATTTTGACATTAAGTTGGAAATTATGTTCATCCCACAGAAGGAAATGTATCCATCTTCTTTTCTGCTAAACTTTACTTTAAAACTTATAAACCATAATGAAGTGGGGCTCTTTAAAAATGACAAATTTCCTGGAGTAGATATTTATTAACAATTTTAAGTTGTCTTTTTTAAAAAGGTTATGCAACATTTGTGACTACAATCCCCCCTGACCAGGAATTTTAACTTCTGTTGCAAATAATCATCTTGCAGCAGCAGCAGTGGTGCTCCGCCCAGATCGCCACGCCATCTACATGTATTGGCTGCACGAAGAGGAAGTGGCTTTTAGATGCCATGAGGAACTTACAAGTCTTCAGCTGCACTGTGCAAGTCAACAAGGCATTTTTATGAGAGCTATTTTTTCTCAACTGTGTTTGTTTAATAAAATGAAAGCACTGCTGACATTCTGGTTCTGCGTCGTCGGCTTCAGTAGCAGCACGGCCTTAAAAAGTGGGTCTGATCACTTCTGGACCAGCAGCGACATGTTTCTGACTCGACAAGCAGAGTTTTTGTTCTTTGGCAGTCAACTTCCAAACAATTACAGGTTTAGTGTTTTCCTCGCAGCTTAAAGGCTGAAAGTCAAACTAAAATGAAATATAGTCAGGCATTAGCCATTATAACCTCATAACCACATGAGTAAGAGCAGCGGGGTTCATCAACAAAAAACAATTTCCGCATTGAATTAACTCCAGATTCCAGTGTAAAGGTGCTGAGTCCTGTCATAATGACGTGGCCTTCCCGGGACGCTGCTCCAACAAAAATGAGTCACCATGGGAACAGTCCAGCTGAGGCTCTGCGTACCTTGAGGCAGTTGGGGTGGACGATCTCATTGCAGATGGAGCACTCCATTAGCATGAAGTTGAACTTTTCCTCTTCGTCCTCCAGCGTGTCCTCCTTCCCCGCCTCTTTACACACCACACACACGGCCGTGTGGGGCAGGACGGGCTGCGGGGAGCGAGGCAAATGAGAGCGGCAGAATTTAACGGCGCTCAAATGGCAAATACTCAATCGCTTCATACTGTATTTTAACTAGTTTGGGAATGACTAGCTCATTCGCTGACTCACCGCGATGCACTGCCTCATGATGCAGGACTGCTTCATGCGCCCCGGCCCCCCAAACTTCTTCATGTCCTTGCAGAAGTGGCACTCTCCGCATTCTGTGCGGAGACACGCCTCGCACTTCCGGCAGCGTGTTCTCCTACGCCTGGCTCCCGACGCGCTCCGGTTGGACGGCAGCTTGACGGCCGACGTTGACCCCATCTTTGGCTTCGGACGGTGGACTGCTCGCTGCTGGAAGACAAAAATGGCTCAAATGGTTCATCAAAGACCAATTAAACTACAGGTCCAAAAGTTGATATTTTTATATGGAGAGGTTTAGAGAAAGTTTCTTGGTAAAATGCCGAGTAGGCATACTTTATTGGGAGTCGCTGATGCTGAACAGACGTGTGACTTATTGATTGTTCTCCTTTTCATTTCAGCTTCTGGACAAATATAAACTAAAAAAAGGTACGAACAGAATCTGCAGGTCAAATACTGAAAAATCTGATTTATTTTGCCTGTTAATTGAATGAACTCCTACAGTTTTCAGTCTTTAAACACATCAAATAACACCATGTTCTTTGATGCACTTTTAAATAAAGTTTTCACATAGGAACACATGTCAGTTTTTTTATTTTATTTTAAAATCCCTTGGATTAAAATTTCAAACTTTAACATTACAAAAACTACCATATTTAAATAGGAACTAAAATATAACAGATAAAAAAGAATGTTTTATTTGCAACTCGGCAGCTTCCAGGGTACAGTTCTTTGTAAGCCTGGGATTTGTAGTTTTGTTGTAGCGCAAAATATCTGAATTCCTTTGCAAAACTACAACAAATATAACAGATGAACTCTACTGACACCACGACCAAAACGCAGTGAATGCATGTACGAGTTTAAGCATTAACTAACTGCAGTTTAAGATCCTGCAGAAACCATATAAGGGGGAAGTTTTTTTTTGTTTTTTTTTTAAATCTGCAAGGAAAAGTGGTAAAGCATGTCAGAAGGAAGTTTAACCTATATATTTGATATTCAGGGTTGCGCTGCATGAAAACTATCGGGATTAATTCACAATAATTTAATAGTTCGCCACTCAGTTGAAAAATCCTGACATCTCCATCATGCATTCCTCTACAGAACACAAGCAGGCCACACAAATGAAGCCCCATCTGGTCCAATTGAATTTAAACATACAACGTAGAGCAGTAGGAGGAAGGCATACAAAACAGTAAAACTAACATCCACATATTTACAGTAGAAAAGTGGCAGCAATGTTTATCAAATTATCTTCAATATCAACCTTTTTTTTTTTCAAAAAAATAAAATAAAATAAATCTTCCTCGTTTCCATGGCATTACTATAAAATACAACAAAAAGAAGAAGCCATTTCAGCTCCTTTCATCTTCGCAGGAGACGTTACCTTGGCAACAGTTCGCCTTGCTGGTGGCAAATGTTTAAATAGGGGAGCGTGACAGATGGATAAAAATAAACTCACTGGAGGTGGTTATGATTTCCTTTGAGGCTGTGAACATCTTTCTGATTTATTCTTATAGCTTTACTTTTAACAGCTGCACAGGACCCACACTGCCGACTTACTACTACTGCTGGTGCTAGCACCTTAAATTGTTACACGTTAGCAAACAACTGGAGGTAGATTTTGTTTCTGCTTGCATCCAGAGGACAGGTATAACAGGTAACGTGCGTCAGCAGGTCAACAGGACAATCTGGGTTAACAACCACAATGATTAAAGCTTTACTGAAGAGGAAAGGTGAAACTTGTCCTGATGACTCCAACTGAAAACATCCAAAGTAAATCATTACATGACTAATCTCCTCTCCCTAATCCTTCAGATAACAGATTCCAGGGTTTCTTCACATTCTTCCCCCCACAAGACTGAATTCCAGACTTTTCCTAGACTACTTTCTAGTGCTTTGTGCCATTTTGAGGAGAACACAATAAGGCGTCTAACACAAAAGTTCACTATGAGCTTATTTCTAAAGGAACTAGGAAAAAAAGGAAAGAAAGAAGAACGACAGAAACAGAAGCTTGGAGGAATGCACAGATATAAAATTTTGCCTATAAAGAAGGAACTAAGTCTGCAATCACATTTTCTCCAAATTTTACACTTTCCAGATTGTTTTCCCTCCCCGCCGCCCCGACAGCTCGCCCTAACAGCTGCTAATAAATTATTTAGACAAAACGCACTCCAGCAGACGCATCCAGCTCCTGTAAAAATAAAAAAATAATAGTAATAATAAAAAAATGTGGGAGGTAACCAGTGAAGGATGAGCAGCTGCTCCAGGGATGGCTGTGACTGTCAGCATCACTCACAACTGATTCAGCCGAAGTTGCCTCATCCCTCGCCTGACCTCTGCAATGACCAATGTTTACCACTTTCATACGAGGAGTGTTGCTTCACTCCAGAGCATTTGAAGTCATTATGCAGCAGCCTGCTTATTTTGACCTCTGATCAAACCAAAATACCTCAAAGAAAGCAAGTATGCAAGTCATGTATCAATCAGTAGGCTAGCAGTAGATAGTAGAAATCAGTAGTGATAGTGGGCGTAAGAACAAACTGCTTATAAACATCCAAAGGTACAAAGTCCCACTTCTAGACGGGAAGTTTGGTACAGAAACATTGAGTATGAAAGAGTAAAATGGCCATTTTTAGGCGTCACATCTTCGAGAAAAATAAATTATAAATATGGACCAACACAATAAAGTTAGTTTTGATCTGCAGCAGAGGAAGTGGCCAAAAGCAATTACACAAGAGGTTTTAATTTTCACAAGAGGTGAATAATGTGATTTATTTTCCCTTTTTCATTTTAGCTCCTCTGAAGTCTATATAGTCTGATATTTAAATGTCTGTGGATTTAAAGTCAAATTCCTGCTCGTGCAGACAAAGTCAATAAAGTGGATTGTCAGAGTAATTTGTGCAATTCTGCCATTAAAAGAGACTGCCAGGATGAAACACCTAATATAAATAACACATCTGGCTGCTTGGACGGATTCTTTACATGTTTCCTGTCCACACTTGAACTGGATCCAAGTGATCGAGATGCTAAAGCTTCATTATAGAAGTGGGGCCATCATGATGACGAAATAGAAACTGAAGAGTGAGGGGAAAACAAAGTTAATAGCAATTAATACCGTAATTGCAATTTTGCAGCTTTCTAAAATCCCAAAAACTGTAATCCCAGTTTTCGGAAGGATAAATGGAAACAAATGTGATTTAAAAAAAAAAAAAAAAAAAAAGAAGAAGAAAGGATTATATTCTTGAATAGTCCACTTTATCTCGATGCTTCGCTTTAAATTAAACGAAAATGTATCGCTGTGAAAGTTGTGACAAACAAAAACCCTGAACACATTTGCTGAAGATGGCCCCTAGAGCCATTACTGCACCAGCTGATTCGTGCTGACTGTTACTCTGCAGTAATATGACAGGAATTTGGGATTGGCTGCAGAGGCCTGTGAACAAAAAAAAAAATACATCTTACTATGCCAAGCACAGTCGTCTGACTCAGCCTCAGTTCGGATTTTGTAGGAGAAAGTCACAAGGCTCATCATCTGCTGAGGTCTTCATAACAACAAGTGCTGCTGTCGACAACCACGTGTCACAGTGGAAAGGAGCGAAAACATCATCTTTGATATTGTACTGATAATGGAACCGTGTTGTGGGTACAAATATTGTGCAAGCACACTGATGTGGATCTTGCATCAGCACTTTTAAGCGTTCCTCATGAACTCTACCAAGCACTCCGTCTTTAATTTGCAACAAAACGAGTAAAATGTTCAGATCTGTGCAACCGGACAGTGTGTTTTTTTGCTTTGTTTTGTGTTTTATTTAGGGTGGTGGGATTATGGGTACCCCTAGTTTAAGAAGCAGAGGTCCAGCAAGCACCAGAAGTAAAGCCACTTCATTGTTCCCTCTCCCCATCCCCCTCCCCGGTCCCTGCCTCAACAACATTTCGCCCAAAGCCTTCTTAAAGGCGCAGAGTGGCAGGACAAGTTTTGGAAGAGTGAGGAAATGAATCAAAAGAAAGAAAGCATTTTCAACGTGGCAGGTCGGGTGTTCGGGGCGCAAAAAGAGCCTCGCTCTGGGTTTAGATTGAAACATGTTTGAGCCGAGCTGGTGGCTGGTGGAGGCTTCTGCCAACAGGAAACTATCGGAATCATGACTGGACCGAAGCTGCGCCGTATTAATGGCCAGCTCAAAATGGGTCAGTTGTAGCTAACATCAAAGGAGTACATGGTGTGTCCCGGACAGCTAATAAGCATCTTTATATGTGTACATAATACTCAGCTAAATGTCCATTATTACAGGTGAGTGGGATTTATAAACATCTTTTTCTAATATCTTTGACTGAACCTGACTCACACAAACACAGAAGAGCGGGGTTATCGTTAACCTTAAGCGACCACACAAAAACCAACCAAACCGCCTTTCTTCCTCACATTTCGCTAAACCTCCCACGGACTAAAATAGTCAATATACAATGAAGAGTAGCGGTCAGTACCTGCTCGGACTCTGACTCATATTCTTCATCGTCTCCGCTCATTGACAAGGCCATGACTCTCCTCTCTCATCGTTTGTGAACAGCAGAAGGAAACTAACATGGCTGAACGAGCTTACAGCTCGGCTCATCCCCCCTCCCACACAGCAACACGGCCCAGCAGATGCCAGCTATGTTCACCGCGCCGCCTTCAGGCGCCACAGGAAATATCAGCTTCCTGTTCACTTAAAGAGATAGCTCTGAATTTTTGAAGCAACATCCTTGTAAAGGACTATAAAAAGGTAAAATATTACCTACAATATAATAATAATAATTAAAGTAATGTAAAGTAATCATATTATTCTTGATTTTTACCATAGAATATACCGAACAAGTGAACTTGGGACTGAAATTTTTGTGGCATGCTTCTGTTGATAAATACAGTGATTCAAGTTCATTTACCTCTTTATATATTCAACGTTACATGCACAGTGGTTACATCTTTCATGATCACATTTGATATATACCTAAGTGTACGCTAAAGCTTCAATGAAGTGGTGGGATCATGTTTGATGATGGAAAAGATAACAAAGAATGAGATAATCACAATCAACTGCAATATTAAACAATAATATTATAATTATGCATTTTCCGAATATACAAGGGCAAATGGGAAAAAATGAGGGGAAAAACAAGGTGATGGATATATTTGAATAGCCCAATTTACCCTGGTGCTTCTCTTCAAATAAAAATAAAAATGTAATGACTGGAAAAGTTGTGATTAGACAAAACACTGAAAATATTTGCTAAAGCAACTGTTAGGGCAAGTACTTTTGTAGGGGAGTTTTCCTTTTAACATAAAGCGAGATTAAGGTTACTGCTGCCAACCTTTTAAAAGAATAGTATTTTAAAAAAAGAAAATAAAAACTCATCCTATCCCTTTAAACAGACAGTACAGCAAAAAAATAAATAAAAAAACCATTTAAGAATGGAAAGAGACAAAAATGAAAACCAACACATCACAACTTGTAAATGTAAATTTATGTAAAGAAATTTACAATATTTAACAAACTGATTAATGTCTTTATTGTTCGGAACGACACATACTACGTAAAGTGAACGCACCATAGTTTTAGCAGGAAGTGAAGATATTCGGATACAAGATAATCCTCCCTAGTAAATTTCCGTCTTTGTTTATTTTATTTACTTAACATGTTAACCTTTACCATTTTAGAGGAAGACTTGTAACTAGACATGCAAACTGAATTTTTAAACATATTTTGTAAACATTGCCCCAATCTTTATTTAACTGTATTCTTTTCTTAAACTGATTACCTTTTATCTCGTTGACTATCTAACTATTTATCAAATTTTTCACAGTAACATTTATATATCTCAGAAAAATTAATTTTTTGTGTATATAGAATGCAGTGGAAAATAAATAGATTTTATTAGATTTCATGGGTAAAACCGGTAACAAACACATATTTAAACATTAGTTCAAACATAAATGCAATCAACAATAATGGCTTACAATAATATTTCATTTGAGTACAGCACCAGTACACTTATGTAGGTAACAGTGGCTCTCTCAGCATTTATCTATCTTATATAAGCACAATGGTGACTGACAATTGTGCAGTTCAGTGAAATGTTAGTGAAATGCTTTTCTTTGGCACCATCTAGTGTCTCTGATATTGTTTCTCCTTCTCCGTCTTAGATGCACAATCTAAGTGCAAATGCTGCATTAGATGTGCATTTAATATTAATACACCTGTTCTTACCATTTGTACCAACACAAAGTGAAAATCATTTGTGCAGGGTAATAGGTAGCATTCTAAAACACGCTTCATGTCATAGATTCACAATGTAAATCATAAATCTAGGTCTGTTTGACATGACATCATCACACAATTCCTGTAGATTTGTCAGCTATGAAACTATGGTTCCTTTATATCCCTCTCCACCACATGCAAAGGTGCTTTATTGAATTTAAACGTCACGACTGTGAAGCCCATTGCAGTACAGCCTTCTTACTCATTGTTACTGTCAACAAATCAGTTTGAGACCGTTTAAGCTTTGTGACATGGTGTGTTAAAACGGATGGAACAAGCCATCAGAAGAGGACTACACTGTGGTCGCATAGAGACGGGCATAGCCAGTGGCAATCCTCACAATGTGGAGTTTAAACAACGCTCAAGTTGTAGCAAAGGGTCCAGAGTGTGCCTAGACTAAATCTATTGAGACATTTTACCACCACCATCAGCAGCAGCCTAAGCCAATGACAGAAGACAGAAATTAGGATTGATATGCTTTCCTGTTGCTTATATTTTTGACCCCTTCCATTTGAATGTAGTTGGCTGAAACTGAAACAGAGTCTCGTCAGGCCAAAAAATTGCCTAATTTTTGTAAGTGTTCAGGAAATGTAGGGTAAGTTTGCTGGTATTTTACATAAACTGGTTACGAGAAATAGTTATTCGAGCTACTGTTGCCTTTATGACATATCCAACCAGTCCACCCATTTCCATCTGACCTCTGGAATGGGTATCCACATGGATATGCTCAATGGATATTTCAGACCATAAGTCAAATAAATGGCTATATCTGAAATTCCCATGAGATCAGCAGTTTCCAAAATACTCAGACAAGCGTGCCTCTGTCACCAACAACGATCCCACATAATTAAGGTAACCTAAATCGTCTTTATTCTCCATTATAATGCTCTCGTTGACACAGAGATCTCTCTGTGAAAAGGACAGTTTGTTTTTATTTACCTTATAGCAATAATGCAGAGGTTCACTTCAACTAAATCTCAAGGTGATCACCATAAAGACCACTGCACATACAGAAGATTAGCTTAAATCAACAAAAGAATGAACGAAAACGAAAAAGGAAGGGTGTGAAAGAGAGCAACGATGTCAAACAATTTATTTTTCAGAGGGAAGGGGAAGCGGAGCGGAGGGGGCCGACCTGACAGTAGCAGCGGCTGCGAGCAGCATTGAATTGTGGGTATCTTGAGTTTCCTCCTCATAGATTTCAACAGTCAGCTGTTGCGGAGAAGTTTTTTTGACAGATTTTCAGAGCTGCCCTATAGAAGTCTTATTTTTAGCCTCCGGCTGGGGCTGAAAGCTTCCTGCGTCGACTTGTCTGGGAACATATTTCCGCGTCGTCAGGAAAAGTTTTGGGTCTCTCCTGGAACAGCTGTCAGAATGAGCCTGAACGAGCACTCCATGCAGGCGCTGTCCTGGAGAAAGTTGTACTTGAGCCGAGCTAAGCTCAAAGCCACCAGCCGCACTTCGGCTCTCCTGTCGGGTTTCGCAATGGTGAGTAAGTGAGGTTTAAGTTCTCGCAGATATAACGCGCAGCTGCACAGGCCGTGGGCACCAACACCCGCAGAGTTTGCGTGTGACGCAGATTATTGTTTTCAGCGACGATCCCTCCTTTATAATGGCCAACAGGCGAGCGGCAAAAGGATTCGCTCCTCTCTCTACTTTTCCGACTTTGGTCAAGCTGCAACCTCAACAATTAGTGTAATTGATTGGGTTTTAATTCTGCACTCCAACATGAAGTCGTGCATAAGTATAAGTGCGATCAAAAATAAAAACACTGAAAATGATTATGTGCCTATGTATTCATATTCATCTCCCTTTACTGATACTCCTAAATAAAATCCTGTGGTGCCTGCATTCGCTTGTAATTTTCTCAGTATAGATTCAGCTGCTCTGTGAAGGTATCGTAGGTTAGTTAGAAAAAAGAAAAAACTATCATCATGAATCAAGGATTGGTCAAAGTTCTGGATCGGTTTAAAGCAGAAGTGGTTAATAATGTCACAAACTTTAAGCTTTCTGTAGAGCAATTAATGCTCAATTTATTTAAAAATGAAACAGTATATCTCAGAAGAAAAAGTTACAAGACACGGACGTCCATTTGAACTGACAGGCTGGTCGAAGACATCATTGATTAGTGAAGCAGCCAGAACCTTGTGGTAGCTCTGGAGGAGTTGCGGACATTCACAGCTCGGGTGCAGAGTTCAGTTCAGTTTTATATAGTAAAAGTTTACGAGAGAGGTAATCTGAAGTTGCAGGAAAAAGAGAACTGATGATACAAACACTGAACGTTTTGACTTGCACACAAAGTGCTACAGGAAAAAAAAAAATTAGATCACCCCAAACAGTACAGCAGCAAGAGACTTGGAGCTGTAATTGCTGTGAAGGACTCTTGTTTCAGGACTAAAAGCATAAACACTGACACTTTTCAGACTTTTGTTTTTAAAAAATGTATGTTTCATAAAAGTCCCAGTTGAAATGTGGCAAAATGTAAAATACTCCAAGGGTATAAATACTTTTTTCAAGGTGCCGTAAATATTTGCTCGCTTCGTTGCCAGCGTGCCAAATATAGCCGAGGTGGAAAGAAAATGCTTTGAAGAAAAGGTGTTAGCTGAACTAAAGTGTCATGAAGGGAAAGGAACACATCATGTCTACTTACTGAGACCTTGTTACATCCTGGAGTACAAAAACTTTCAATAGATACAGAAAACTATTTTTAGTGCGTATATGAGAGATGCGAAATGATTGTTTTTAACTTTTGGTTTCATTTCACCCACAAAGATTGTGTTCTATTTGATTTGTTGTGATAGATTAACACAAAGTAACATATACTTATGAAGAATAATGAAAAGCATTTTATTTCATTATTTTTTACAAGTAAAGATCCCAAAGTATGATTCAGCCATCTGGGGTGAAGACTTTTTTGCTGCGCTTGAGTTTGGTGACTTTTCCCAGTTTTAAATCTTTGGCAGCCTGCAAGGATAACAGGTTATGGATAATGAATAGTGGCATGAACTTATGGTGATCAACAATGAATAGATTCATTGCTAATGCATTTATTTGAGGAAATAAAAATGTTCATTCATGTCTAAAGCAAAGACAGGGACTCTAGTGGAAGAAAAAATAACGTGTCCATCATTAGAACTGAGTTGACAGTACAGACCATGAAACTGATTCCATTTATACAAATCAAAGTTTAACATCGGATATCCACAGTTATAAAATAAATTAGTAAAATATTAATGAAATGATATTATTCTAAGAAAAAGAAGCAATCGTTTCTCTCATGTCAACAGAATAATTATCTTGCCATTTCAAAATGGCAGAACTAAATGAAAAAAAAATCTTTGCTGGTTGCTGTTGTTGCTTAAACGTCGCTTGATGTTTTCTCCCAGGTTGCCATGGTGGAGGTACAGCTGGAGCCCACTCACACGTATCCTCCCGGACTGCTGATCGCCTTCAGCGCCTGCACCACGGTTCTGGTCGCTGTGCATTTGTTCGCCCTCATGATCAGCACCTGCATCCTCCCGAACCTGGAGGCCGTCAGCAACGTTCACAACCTCAACTCCGTCAACGAGTCCCCCCACGAGCGCATGCACCGCCACATAGAGCTGGCCTGGGCCTTCTCCACGGTCATCGGGACCCTCCTGTTCCTGACTGAGGTCATGCTCCTTTGCTGGGTGAAGTTCCTGCCGCTCAAAAAGGAAACCAACACCACCATCAGCTCCGGCGAGGCGGCGGCCATCGCGTCCACCTGCATAATGGTGCCGTTTGGACTCGTCTTCATCGTCTTCGCTGTCCACTTCTACCGCACGCTAGTCAGCCACAAAACGGACCGGCAGATCCGAGAGCTGGACCAGGTCATTCAGCTCCAGAAACAGCTGAATCACGGGGCCGAGAACGACGAGCTGAAGGCAGCTGGACATTTCCCGTAACTGCAACCCATCAAATTTATGTAGACTTCCCTTATAAAAAGGCTTTTTTTTTTTTTTTTTTTTATGTTGGTACTTCTGTTGAGTCACAGCATGCATTTCACAGCTCAATCCTTTTCTATGTATTGGATGTTTACAAAATTTGGTTTACTTTTATGTGCAGGGAATTAAATAATTTTTAGTTGCCGACATCCTTACAACATAAAAATACGTGATTTGTGAGATAAAATTTCAAAAGCACTGAGATGCTGGGGTGGTTTACACATTTTATTTGCTTTAATATAAAGATCTGTATTTTATTCTAGCAGCTATTTGTTTATGTGTAAGCAACTGGATGTGTCACTATGAGTGTCTTCTTGTTGATGAGGGAAAGTCAGAGTCAGCTGAAGAGGGTAAGCGTGAGTAATTGTGCACAACATGCTTTATTTTAACTAGATTTGAAAATGCCAGATGAAAGATGAGCAGGGGATGAAAACTGGGATAAGGTGAATCAATATTTCTCTCAAATTCAGTATCTCAGGCTGTCTGGAGCTTTCACTATTGAATGTATACCTCTGTCAGAGTGCTGTTTTCTTATCAGACATGCTACAGGTTGCTGCATGTCAATAGTGCAGCATTCAGCTGTAGCTCAAAGTTTTTCCCACCTTGTTTTCTTGTTAGTTAATGAGTGAAATGATTGCATTGCATTGCATTTGTTTTTTATTATTTTCAATATGACTAAATCTCTGAATGTTTTACCAAACCTGTTGAACAAAAGAACCGTTTTCAGGATTCATCTCTGGGATTTACGTTTAGCTTTTTTCACAGTATAGTTTCCTGAAATTATCAAAGATCATTTTTGGGGAAAGACATTGAGCAGTATTTGACAAAAAATATATATATATACAAAAAATATATAGAAATGTTGTATTACTGTTCAGGGCATCGTTAAATAAAGATGCCTTTCCTAGACCATAGCGATTAGTCCATGAAAGTAGGTAACCTTTGATCTGCAAATCAATTCTGCATGCACTGCACTGACCAAGGACAAATTGACTGATGCATTTTTGACAATAAACTTTAAATAAGTTAAATATCACAAAAACTGTTATTTAAGGACACCCTTTTTTTCTCCATGTTATTTTCATACTGTCCTTTTTGTTTGTTTGTTTTAATCAAATACACAGTAAATCAAGAAGTGCCGACTGGCTTTAGGGAAAGTGTTCTTGAACAACTTTTTGAGGAGCATCAAATTGTTTAAATTGTTATTTTCAATTTTGTGCGTTTTGTACATTTTGTGCAGTAGTTTACAAGCTGAAGCATGGTTACGGATTGTTTATGTTGCTGAATGTGGCTTGTGTTTTATTCGTGTCCACATCAATGAACGCTTCAACCCGGCTGAGGCTGCTGTTGTCTCTCCGTAGCAAAGCTGCATGAGACACTGTCTTTACGAAAAGTTTGTCTGTTGCACTTCGAGTTCTAATGGTGATGCCACACTTTGTTGGAATATGGTTACACTTTTCTGTTGATACGGAGGTCGTGTTATTTTATAGGGTCACTTGCGTATGTATTGCTGACAACCTGCTCATAGGTTGTACAGAGCGTTGTAATTGTCCTGCTTGTCATTTTCAGTGTTTAAATGTTCCTGCTCAGATTTAATTTTCACTTTTGTCGTTTAGTCAAACACCAAAAACTCACAGGAATACATCAGTGCCTTACCAAATGTCTGCTTGCGAGGTAATTACTCACAGAATTAATCAGAAAGCAATCTCCCATGACATTTTTCTGTTACTATTGTTCATTTCTGTGCTTATTTATTAAATCGAGTGTATGCTACTGTGTGTTTTGAAAGCACGGCTTGAACGTACAGTTCATTAAATGCTCTGTTTCTTTGTGTTTCTAGTCATGTTACCTTTGGATCAGTTTGGGAATAAAATATATTTATTTATGCATCCCTGACATTCTCATTTGCATGTCTAAAAATGCAGAGGAAAACAATGCCTTGCCAGAGCAGCTGAAGTTGGGTCACAGTAGAATCAATCACACAGGAAACGTGTGGACATCGTGGTTTAAATTAGGTCAAGGCTCTCAGCCATGAGCATTTGTCACAACAAAGACCCACAAACCATTTTTCTTTACTAAACTAAAGAAAAAGATTTCTTTTTTGTTTGTTTTTTTTGCTTAGACTTTCTCTGCAGACTGGCGACCTGTCCAGGGTGACCCCGCCTCTCGTCTGGAATGTAGCTGGAGAGGCACCAGCACTTCCTGACCCCACTGGTGACAAGGGTGTAAAGAAAGTGGATGGATGGATGGATGGATTTTCTCTGTATAAATTTTCAAGATTGTTTTTCATAAACCAAAAGTCAATTTGCTGTGTTTCAATGAACAGAGTTTCTTGAGCAGACATCTTCCTGTTTGCAGCAACAATGACATTCCCTTAATAAAAATTTATAACACAACAGAGTTGTGTTATAAATTTGAATTAAATTATTAAACAAGTATTATTTGGGTTAAAAATGTTTTACCAGATCTCAAAGTTGCATGACATATACTAAGATTTAACACTGTTGAAGGTGGATAACAAAATTTATGTTATCCACCTTCAACAGGGTGGATAACATTATGACCATTTCTTTGGTTGAAGTGAATGTTGAACTCAGCATGTGCTGTTGGATTAGATATAGATAATAATTAAAACAAAATAATAAAAGTGAAGTATATGGACAGTGAAAGAAACCTGATACAGACTATAAATACAGTTTCTTCTTGCAGTTTATTACACACACGATACATTTTATGGCTGCAATACTTGTCATGAATGTATTACAGCTTAATTATTATACAGAAGTAAAACAAGCAATTTTCTGTAAAATTGCTGTTTATATTTAGATTTTTCTATAAAATTTCTTAAGCATATTTTATTCATTAAGAAGTTGGAAGGGGGTGAGTTTAATTTTGGAGGGATATTTCCCTAGTTGCACTTTCCATGTAACTCCACTCTTTCGGTGTTCTTCCGCCCGGCCCCAGGATCTACATTACCTTCTCTGTTTCTGCCTCCTGGCGGATGAATCCATTATCCTACCAGCGCGACGACGTGTAAAAAAAAAACCCCACCGACAAACCTTAACAGCTTTGCAACAATGTTGCCTGTTCAAAAGACAAAACTTCGGTACAGGTAAGCGAGATAAGAAGTGTTTCGCTTGGACTAACTTTGGGTATTCGAGTATGTTTCGTTTCACAGCCTGTTATCTTTCAGATATGGACACAGGTGATGCTCTCCATCACCTGTTGGGGTGTGTTAACCTCTGCTGGAGGACTCATTTCTGCTAGCTTGCAGCAGCATTGACCGTGGTGCAAAATGACGCCATATGGTCTTTATTTTTGACGTTCTTACAGGTTTTGACTAATGTAATGGAAAGCGAAAACCAATTTACAGAGACAGAGACACGTCCTCAGCAGTGGAACAGTTGCAAGTTAATCATTGACCCTGCCTTGACTAAAGGACTATACAAAGTGTGTCGCTTTGATGGACAATGTTTTAACATACCCGTAAGTATTAACCTCCAATTATTGCGTCCATCTTTTGCCTAAGCATTCAAATTAGTTCGTTTTATATTCCACTATAATAACAAGTATTTTTCGTCGTCAGGTCGAGGATTTAGGTCTGTTTCCTGTGGACACCGTCAGAGATCCCAGAGTCTGCCGCCTGTGGAGTAAATACAACAAGACTGATCTGTTGGTTCCTAAATATAAGGTACTTTTCGCATATAGCCATATATACAGGCACATAGCATTAAATTAAAAATATTATCAAAAGTTTACTTATTTTATTAAGCTTCAAAAAGTACTTATTTCAGTTTATCTGGAGGATTATGGCCTACAGTTAATCAAAGATCCAAATATAGGTAGACTATTTCAATTGAATATCAATAAAAAAAAAACCAACTATTTTCATCACAGAAATCTTATGTTGGACTGTTGACTTGCTGCCAGTCAGTGACACCCTCCACTAAGAGGGGAAGCAACAAAAGGTCATCTGGCTGTTCAGAGTGCTGCAGCAGAATAGAATAGAAAGAGTCGTTATTGTCCTGCAAATGGGAAATTCAGGTGTGACAGCAGCATCAGGTGTATCGGTTCACACAAAAAGTTCCTAAACTGTTAAAATAATATATAATAAAACAAGCCTAAAACAAAAAAAATACTGTGCAGTTATTAGAAATAGCGACAATAGACTCTCCAACAGTTTCATCCATCAGGCTGTGAGGATGCTGAACTCCCTCCCCTCAGCATCAAAGCGGCCAAGAAGAT
>CAEFZX010007132.1:0-87381 GCA_903066825.1 Alfaro cultratus
ATGTATATATATATGTATATATATATATGTATATATATATGTATATATATATATATATATATATATGTATATATATATATATATATATATGTATATGTATATATATGTATATATATAAGAGCTTATGATAGCATTTGCAGATGTTTATTTTCACTCTTGCAAAAATGATCTTGAAATGTATTCTGTCTGCCTTGACATGACTGTTGTTGTTCCATATATGTGTCATTTTGAGGTTGTCTGATCATTTCTATTTTTTAATTACGACAAAGATGCGCTATTTATTTGTTCTAATAAATTATTTTTTTAAAGTAAAATTATCTAATTAACAGAGCTAAATTAGTTTTACAAACTCATGTTGAGCTAAAACCTTTTGTTCTGTCACATTAGACAAACTTATATATGTATTTTATTTGGATTTTTTGTGACAAACAAAAAAATTCAACATCTGTCTTCCCAACTTGTTACACATTTTTATTCTCTGAGCTGACTTGAACTTGAAACATTCGGCTTTGTTCGGAATTTAGTGTAAAGTGGTTTAATAAAGAAAAAAAAGAAAAACGTGAACAGAATGTTTTCTGTCCGATCCTAAAATGAAAATGAATGAATTGGGAACCAAAGAAAAATAGAGTAAATTAACGGCCAACTTAAGATGTTAAATCATTGCACAGTGTTTGCACACTCTTTCCTTATAGAATCCGTTGCAAATAAATCCTCCACTTCTTCAGGTTGTCATTGCCACCAACATTGCGGAGACCTCTCTGACCATCGACGGGATCTACTACGTGGTGGACCCGGGCTTCGTCAAGCAAAAGGTCTACAACTCCAAGACTGGCATCGATCAGCTGGTGGTGACTCCAATCTCACAGGTGAGCTGGGTTTGGATTTTCTGAATGTGTGCATGAGGTTTTCTGATTGTTGTCGTTCAGGACGCTGAAGCAAAACCTCGTTTGATCCGTTTTCCTCTCAGGCCCAGGCCAAGCAGAGGGCGGGGCGTGCCGGCAGGACGGGTCCGGGGAAATGTTACAGGCTTTACACGGAGAGAGCCTACAGAGACGAGATGCTGACCACCAACGTTCCTGAGATACAGAGGACTAACTTGGCCAGCACTGTGCTGTCTCTGAAGGTTAAACAAAGTCTATTTTACATCGATCATATTTTAACACCTGTTTATTATTAGCTGAGTTTTGATCTTTCTACCACATTTCTTTTTCTCCTTTAGGCCATGGGCATCAACGACCTCCTCTCCTTTGACTTCATGGATGCTCCTCCCATGGAGACTCTGATCACAGCCATGGAGCAGCTTTACACTCTGGGAGCTCTGGATGATGAGGGCTTGCTCACACGCCTGGGTAGAAGGGTGAGGATGCAAACACATACCTGTCCCTCTGAACATTTAAAGTTCTGTTTGTTTAAATTAAACATTGGCACCATATTGTCTTTCTTCCAGATGGCGGAGTTTCCTCTGGAGCCCATGTTGTGTAAGATGCTGATCATGTCCGTCCACCTGGGCTGCAGTGAAGAGATGCTGACCATTGTTTCGATGTTGTCTGTTCAGAACGTCTTCTACAGACCCAAGGTACAGTACCCACACACTTAAAACATTTGGGATGTTTCAGTAAAAACCAGTCCATGATAAATGAGTTCAGCCCTTTTTTTTCACATTGAGATTCTGGAAAGAAATAGTTGAAAAGCAAATTTGCTCAGGAGGAAATAATTGTAATACTTTGCAAACCCGTAAGCGAATCCTTTTGTTGACCCTTCTCTTACACAAATTACATCATCTAGTTTTCTATGTGAAATATTTGAACCCAGTTAACCCAATAAAGATTTTCCTGACCTCAGGACAAGCAGGCCTTGGCTGACCAGAAAAAGGCAAAGTTCCACCAGCCTGAGGGCGACCACCTGACTCTGCTGGCCGTTTACAATTCCTGGAAGAACAACAAGTTCTCCAACCCCTGGTGCTACGAGAACTTCATCCAGGCTCGCTCCCTGCGCCGAGCCCAGGATATCCGCAAACAGATGCTGGGGATTATGGACAGGTTCAATTTACCTTCACTGTCAAATGGTAGAATTCTAGGTTTTGTGATTGGGAGTTTATCGAACGTCTTTCTCCTCCTCCAGACATAAACTGGATGTGGTGTCTTGCGGCAAAGCCACGGTGCGGGTCCAGAAGGCCATCTGCAGCGGTTTCTTCAGGAATGCTGCTAAGAAGGATCCCCAGGAGGGCTACAGGACCCTCATAGACCAGCAAGTTGTTTACATCCATCCCTCAAGTGCCCTGTTCAACAGACAGCCTGAATGGTACATCTTAGATCTCCATAGAAACGAAGTGTCCATTTATGCTAATTGCAGTTTGCATAATTTAGATCTTTTCGTTACTAGCAACTCTGCAGGTCTTTCTAAGTTTATTTTTTTCCATCTACATTATGAACACTAAGGGGGTGAAAAACGCTACACATGGACGGGAACCAAGGCCAACTCTAGCCACTTTGGCACTCTAGGAAAGATTTTATTTACCCCCCAACCCCCAAAACTATTTCACCAATTGACATATGTATATGAAGTTTTAGTTTAAAAAAATTAAAAATTAAAAATCACTAAAACATAAGTTAAAAATACATGAAAAATATTGAAGATACTGTGATCAGTTAGATGTATGCAGGAACCTTCCTCACCTGTGAAGGAACGGGAGCTAAGTAAAGTATCATTATAAATGCAGTATTTCATATTCTTTCTTATTCAGCCAGCTTGAGTAGAATCTTTAATATTAGGAAATTATATTATTGCCTTTAAGTTTAAAAAGTATAGTTATTGTTTTTTCCTTTCCCCATTTATGGCGCCTCCTGTATCCAGTGTTTATCTATATTGCCTGCGCTACGGCCAGGCTGGCCCTGGCTGGAAGACACTGTCACCTAGGTTTATTGGCAAAATATAGAAACTAACAGTTGTCATAAATAAAACATGAACAAGTTAAAGGGCTCAACACGAGTAACTTCACAACTTTTTCCTCCTTATGTCGCTTCTGATGTGTACTGCAGTCCCAGTCATGACGAGCTTGTATGAGGTTTAAAGCAGCGTTTCATTGTTACGACCTGCTGCTGCAGCGTGATTCATAACCACACACTAGCTCCTGGCAGGGTGTTTAGCGAAAGCTTCCAATTTATAGTTTTGATTTCAACAGAGTTCATGTCAGGTAACTACAATGACTGCTAGCATCTTCTAGAACCTTTTTTGAAATGAATCCTTTTGATGATTTTGATATATGATTGGCATCATTGCTTTGTTTGGAGGCTTGATGAGTCTAAGCTTTGACATTTTCTTCCAGGATTTCCCTTTTTTTGTTTGAATCAATTTTTCCCTCCATATGCACATCTGTCCAGTGTGGCTCCAGAGCATCACTGCAGTGGTTGTCGTTCATTTCTCAACAGAATCACGCAACCTGTTTTGCTTATTATGGCAGCTGTGAGCAAGTTGATGTGGATTTAGTTTTTGTCTTTCTCCAGGTCCTTCTCAGGAGGCGTTTGACCCTCTGTCTCTTCAGGAATCTGTTGGCAGTGGTTAATAACTTCCTCTTTCTGCCACCAGGTGGCATCACCACAGTTTTTATGACTTAAAATTTTATTCTGTACTTCCAATAAGTTGTTTAGGAACATTCAGGACCTTTGTCTTTCCTTGTTTGGCAGTCCTCTATGTGTCTATAAATGTCTTGAACAATCCTCTCGACTTTTAGTCATTTATGAAATATCTCCATGTGTTTTACAGTCTTCTCAAGCATACTTGATGTAACAATGAAGACCTTTATTGGTTGCATCAGGTGTGTGAGAGACCAAAAAAAATGAGCAAAAGGTTGCTGTGGTGAAGGATTCTGCTCAGGGAGGGGGGAAATGACGATGAGTCAGCAACACTCACTGAAAGTAGGATTATGAGTTGAACTAAGAAAAACTTCAGTAGTATTACGTTTATTCAGCTGTCTAAGCAGATCTTGTGTAGTTTTGTCTTTGCAAAATCGCTAATAAGTCTAATTTGCATCAGGTTCAGAATAATCCTAAATGCATTTGTATATGCCCGTTGGAAAGGGGCTACAATTATTAGAAAAGGTTTTGTTAGCATGTTTAAACATCCAGAGAACAATAGAGAAAACAAAATGCATGTAAAGGTGTCTGTGTCTAACATCCTGCCTCTTTCTCACAGGGTTGTGTACCATGAGCTGGTGCTGACCACCAAGGAGTACATGAGGGAGGTGACCACCATCGATCCGCGCTGGCTCGTAGAATTCGCGCCCGCTTTCTTCAAAGTCTCCGATCCCACTCGCCTCAGCAAGCAGAAGAAGCAGCAGCGCCTTGAGCCGCTGTACAATCGATACGAGGAGCCGAACGCCTGGAGAATCTCGCGCGCCTTCAGACGCCGCTGAGCCATGTGACGTTGCAAATCCGCAGTATGGATTTCATTTCAGAACTGTGGTGCTGTGCCAGGATTGGACAAGCACTGATGGGTTTAGGGTTCCCCATCACAAGTCAGCTTTCAGTTGTGGTTTGTATTTTATTTTATTGTTTTTTTTTTTTTACCTGTAAAAACTGTAAATTTTCTTCCTTTGACTTGAAAATGTTCAATGATTTAAATTTAGTCAGAAATGTTCATGTCATATCAGCAAATGTCAGTTTTTTGCTTGTTAAAGAAACAAAACAGCAATTAGAAAACTTTTTTGTTTTGCAAATAATTCAAGTCTTTAATAAGGACATATTTCAAAATGACAACCTGTTTATTTTTACTCTGTAAACTGTTGAGTCCAAAGAATGTCCTGATGCAAATAGAGTTTGGCATTTTATCTTCAACTTGATTAGCTCTTATTTTTCAAAACAAGAGAATGGTCAAATGTGTGATATGTTGTATGATAACTGCGGGAAATATCTTCATCAGTGTATGGATGACTGTAAAACAAATGACTTCCTCCCCACCCCCACTATATGGAGAAAATTTAAAAAGTCTATCTGATTTTGTCAAAAAGTAAAAAAGTGGAATTTCAGTAAGAAATAGATGTAACAAAATATGAACATTTGGTTTTTCTAGTTTGTCAGAATATCTCAAATGATTATCAGACTTGTTTCTCTGCAACATATTTTATCTTTTTAATTGGTACTTTTGAAACTAATTAGATCAGTAGAAACAAGTTCTACATTTTTATTAAAATGAACAAAACCATTTTAATTCCTTGCATTGCTTATTCCTTGCCTAGTTTCTCCTATCTAATTACAAACTTATTAATGTCTGAGACCATCACAAAGTAGTGCGCAACTGTGAAGTAGAAGAAAAAAATTCAAACACAATTTTTAGTTCTTATTTGGATTTGGGTCTGCACTTTGACTAGGCCATAACAGCCTTTGGTCTTAACCATCATCATCTTATTGGATGGTAAAGCCAGTCTTAATCTTTCTGCAGCCTTTCATAATTTTTCCCAATGTTTCATTTTTGACTTCATCTGTTATCCAATCAACACTTGATTAGCTTCCCTTTCCTTGCTGGAAATAAAAGCATCACCACATTATGATGTTGCCACCACCATGTTTAACTGTGGAGATTGCGTTCAAGCTGCAACACAGCACTTTGCATTTAGATGAAGGTACCGTATTTTCCGCACTATAAGGCACACCTAAAAACCTTCAATTTTCTCAAAAGCCGACAGTGCACCTTATAATCCGGTGCGCCTTATAGGGCGGAAAATACGGTAAGTACATGCCAACATACATTTTTATTTACTTTTCTCTTTACTGACTAGATAACTTCTGATAGCTATTGGTTGTACTCGGTTTCATTTAACGGGTTTGGATACAATTTCCATTTCGCAATCATGTTACTTTGTGTTCGTCCGTCACAAAAAATTCTGATACTATGGTTTTTCCTCGTAACAACACAAAGTGAAAATATTTTTCAGCCCTATTCCTGTTACTAGTTAACTTTATATATTTTAGTGATTTTAGTGTCAGGAATCCCAAATTAGGTGATGGAAAAACTGAAATCAGTCTCCTAATTTGTGGAGAAACAACAAAAAAAGATCTACCTTTAAAAGCTAAAGTGGTTAAGATGAGTGTAAGTTTGGTCTTCATGGGGTAAACCTTCTCTAATTAAGTTTTTTTTTTATCATGATTTATGGAAAAATAAATGTTACAAATTCTTCCCTTTCAACGGTACTCGGGCAGAAAGGTGAGGGTAAACAACTAGCCAAAGTTTTAAGAGCCCAATTTACTACTCGGCGCTTTCTCGTCAGCCACAACCATCTCCGAAATGCTCTTCCAGCATCAGCGTTACAAGTTCAAATCTTTTTGTCTCATCTGCCACTTCCAGCTGTAAAGTCATTAAAAAAGCTAAACTAATCTATTGTATCCGATATTTAATAGTCAAGATAAGTTTTATTTTACTGGATTTCCTGCAGTGGGCCTGTTCCAATGTTACCATGTCACAGCTGGAGATGATTATCAGACAGTTAACACAGATATGACTCAGTCTTTATATACCCCAGGGGAAGTTCCCTCCACTCCATGGTTGCCATCTGACTCATAGTTTGACTTTTGCAAAATCCTGTTGGTAAGTGAATTATTCTTGATGGAACGGAATGGAAAACACTGCAGACCGCCACTGGAACCTAAGGTTGGTCCATTTTGTTGTTGCTGTCATGTACAGAGGAAGACAGGGATGTTTGTCAAAGGGAATCTTTTTGTGAGGGGTGGGGGAGAAAGTTTGTTTTAATACAATAAACTAGAAATTTCTGAAGTTAGTGAAAGAAAGACAGATATAACCGCTGCTTTTCCTTCCACTAAACAAGCATAGATATAGCACTTTCTGAACTGCCAGTTTCTTCAGCTTCTTTGCTGCTTTCCCTCCTTTTATAGTGAATATGAGTCTCTGTTTTTGAACTGAACTAAAATATAGTTTTCTCAGAAATTCTTCGTTTTTGAGAAAGAGCTGTAAGCTTCAGGGAGACGAAACCTAAAAGAAATTGATGTACCTACAGTGACCAGCAGGTGGTGGGTCACCTCTGCCTATAGGTAATGAGCACACTTTGACCCCAGAGTCAAAGTGTGCCAGACTAATTGGTGTGTCTAAAACATTCTTCCACAAGTTGAGGATCTCTGCAGCTCCTCCAGAGTTACAATGAACCTCTTTACTATTTTTCTGACTAATTCTCTCCTTGCTCAACCTGCCAGTTTAGGTGGACATTCATGTCTTGGTAGGCTTTCCATAATGAATTTTCAGATGATTAATAGAACAGTGAACTATGAGATGTTTCAAGGTTGGAATAATATAGAAGAATATAAAGAAGAAGAATATAGCCCTGGATTATTCTTTTTCCACACTTCTGTTGTGTTCTTTTGTCTTCTTGTTGCTGTTGGTTCTCTAAAGTTCTCTAAAAAAGCTCTAACGCTACAAAGAACAGCTGGATTGAAGCCATGATTTAATTACAAGTGAACTCTATGTATAGATTAGGTGACTTTAAAATGCATTTTGTTTTAATAGGAGCCTTAGGCGGAAAAGTGTTAAATACAAATGCACAAAACAT
The DNA here is from genome assembly GCA_903066825.1 of Alfaro cultratus. Taxonomy (NCBI): domain Eukaryota; kingdom Metazoa; phylum Chordata; class Actinopteri; order Cyprinodontiformes; family Poeciliidae; genus Alfaro; species Alfaro cultratus. The sequence goes on from CAEFZX010007132.1 coordinate 7,553, forward strand.
TTAAAATGTTTATATATATATATAACTACTAAAAATAAAAATACTTACAGTATGCACCACTTTGTATTGCTTTATGACATTCAACTCCAAATAATTTGTATTAAAGTTTGTGGTTGGAATGTGACCGACTGTGGGAAAAGATTAAGCAGTATTCCAGTATCTCAGTAAACATGCATGGATATTACTATTCATTTTTTTCCAGAATGAAATACTGAAAAATACAATAGATGCCTTCATAAATAGAGATAAAATTCTTTAATCATTAAATGAGACGTAATTGCAGATCTTTGGTCCACAAGCTGAATCTTTTTAGGGAAGTCTGCAGTCAAACTGAATAATAAAAAAAAAAAAGTTTAGGTAAAACTTTAGGTAGTTTTTTTTTCTCTAGTTTACAAGCATTTGTGATGAATGTTTAGGACTGACCATCAATCTTCAGCATATATTTCTGAAGTTTTCTCCTTCAGAAAATTTCAGAAGGAAGTTTATCGCCAGTTTGGGCAAATCCACTGTTCAGATAGAAAAGGCTGACATGTATTTCACTTCTACACCAGGAGTTTTTATAGGTTCCAACAGGCACATGTGGCCATTTATAGTAGAGTCTTAAAATTTCTGGAAATAATTTTTGCTTTCTAACTCCCCCATGTTTTTATCAAAATCTCACGTAGTCCTTTGTTTACCCATTTATAATCCAAATCATCATTAGAATAAAAACAGTCTGGACTCAAATTGAGGGGTATTATTATGAGTATTTATTATTAAGCAATCTCTTGAACCACGTTAATGTTTAAGTATTGAATAGGCCTCAGATGTGGGAGGAATGCAGCTTTTAAAAACAAAAGAAAAAACAAAAAAATCCCTAATGAGATTAATTTAAACAAAAACACCATAGCCTTATATACAAGTGGATGGGTGGGCATGTGCAAGAGGTGCATGGAGGGGCTTCAGGGTGTGTATGATGATGAGTTGGTACAAGAGAAGGATTTTCTGAAGGTGGGTGGGTGAAGGAAATGCGGGTGGGCTGGCTTTAGTACATGTAGCCTTTGGAGTAGGGCTGGTGGGCCATGTTTTGTGGGGCTTGTTCCGGGGTGTAGGGCACTCCCTCGTCCAGGTGCGACAGTGGCACCGTGTCCTCCTCGTTGACGTAGCGCTCGAACTCGGCCTTTAGGCTAGGCCGCTGATTGTCAGGAAAGGCCAGGGAGATGAGCGCCTCGGGCTCACACACAAATTTGTAAACATAACGCTCCCCTGCCACCTGGAGAGAGAGTGAGAACTCAAATGAGATTGTATAATGAATGCTCCGTTAAAGTGAGCAGCATAGAATAAAACAGAAAGGCTTTGTAAATGTCTCCTCATCCTTTGTACTGAGTGGCATTTTGTCACATTACAACAAACTTAATGTTTTTTTTTTAGTAAGGAGGTTATGCAATAGACCCACACAAAGTGGTGGATAGTAGTAGTGTAGAAGGAATATTACAAGTGGTTTTCACCTTTTTTTTCACAAATTAAAATGAAATCCAACAAGGTGCATTTATATTGAGATCCTCACGAATTTGTAGCACCACCTTTCATTGCAATAAAGCTGTATGTATTCTACAGTAAGTCTCTTGAGCCTCCTTTGGTTTCATCTACCATATATTTATAGGCTTACAGCAGCATCACGCTCTTTAATTTTCTTTTAGATTATGAAACACACATTGGTTTGTGAAATGTTCACAAACCAATAAAGCTTGAGATGCAGTTTTATAACCTAGCTGTCTTATAAATTTCTCCACAACTTCCTCCTTGACATCTGAGGTACTTCCAGAACAGATAGATTTATACAGAAATGTAATTACACACATGTGAACATATGAATGACTTGCTTTCTTATGGGGCCTGGTTGCACTGATTCTAATCTAGGCGTATTCGAGAATTGAGTGTTGAATTTGTATGAATGTTACACCTTTTAGTTTTCATTTCTGACAGAATGCACCAGTATCCCCACTTCACATTTATACACCGTTATGCACTACTCTGTCACATACAATCCACTGATGTTTGTCGTTATAATGTGATAAGATGTGGAAAATTTTAAAGGTTATGAAAGCTTCTTGCATTCCCGGGTAGCAGGTGTGTTTTTGTACCTTTTGCATGATTCCCTTTTCGTAGTAATAGCGCAGAGAACGACTAAGCTTGTCATAGTTCATGGCTGGACGGTTCTTCTGCATGCCCCACAGCCTGGCAACCTGGGGAAAGAAAAATCAGTCACCAACTTTCCAGTTTTCTTTCCTTTAATGTTCATAAATCACAGGTGTAATTCCAGACTATGACCACTAAGGGCCCCCAGTGGCAAACCAAACTCCTGTCTGGTCTTAAGTTCAACTGCGTCAACATGCCAAGACTGGGGCGAGTCCCCACATGTGGATTCACTTCCTTTTTATGTAACCCATTACCACTTGAATGTAACCAGAGTCCCGCAGTGTTTTGCAGTGAAAAGGGGAGCAATGGCTGTCAATGAACAGCTGTAAAACATAGCTACAGTCTTAAATTAAACTCTCAGCTGGTAGTAGGACACACAGGAGAGAGGGAGACAAACACTTCAGAGAAATCATGAGGGAAGGGATGGACGGCAGGGTGGGGTGGGGGTGTGTGCTAAGAGTCCCGACTGAAGAAGACGAGTTTTATCACCCAGCTGCCCCGTTTGATCTCTGAGTACGCTCTCAGGCCTAATTGCTCCTGTAAAACTCTTAGCCCATTCATTTTTAATGTACAGTAAAGAGATAATGGAAAACGTAATACGGACCTGTCTGTCTTAAAAAAAGAAAGAAAGAAAACCTACCTAAATGGACCAATGAAACTGCAGACTTAAACATTGTGTAAAAGTCTCTCAGGTGAGCGAGATTGGGGGTGGTTGTCCTTTGTTTATCAATTCAGTGTTTTATGTGGTGAATAATAAATGGGTAGAGGAGGGGGTTGTGGGGATCAGTCGGTGAGGGGAGGTGGACTGATGCCACTCTGAACAGTTGGAATCTGGATAAAAAGTAGAGAAGATCTAATCCTAAAATAACTCCTCTGTTCTGCTCATATCTCTGTTGTACATTAGTCATGAATGCCATTAACTCGATCTGTGAACAGAGTGGTGTACAGTAATGGGCCTGAAACTGAATGCTTAAATTATTCATCTCTTTCTACAAACATAACCGAATCAAATCTGAAGATTTAAGCAGCTACAGTATTGAGCGTAATGATTTAAACACTCCTAGTATTTTAAATATGTCAAGTTCAATGCCTTGGAGAAACCTTTAGAAAGTGTGGGGAACTATTGAGCAAGACCATCCAGGTTCACAAGAAAGCCTGACTGGTTGAAAGAAGAATAATCCCAAATGAGACATGACTTGAAACTTTTCCAGAGAGCTGTATATAGGTCTTGCGATGAGCTGTCATCAACAGCTACCAATACAATTGGAGAGTCTGTACTTCCACTTTTTCCCACATGCTGTGTTTCTGCTGATTATGAACCTAGATGCAGATTTGCTCTTAAAACAGCTTCACCATGTAAATAGTGTCTCTATGTGCTGACTCAGTTTGCCTACATTAAAATGAGGGATTATGGCTTGAGGGAATGTCCATTGAAATGTATGCAAATTACAGCACTAGCAAATAGCTTTTCTTTCTCAAAGACCACAACCGTTTATGTTGGATTGCACAGGAAAAATACCATCTGCTGAAAGCAAAAAAAAAACAACCTTGTATATAAAATTGATCAAAACAAAGTGATTAATTACATCTGATTTCCATTTTCCCTCTTTGCCCTGCTCTTTCTTTATCCTATCTGTTTCCTCCCGTCATCCATAGCAAACGAGGTCTTCATTTTCAAATGAAAAGGAGAAAATCTTTGTTTCTGTTTACTTAAAAGACATTGACAACTGATGAAGTTTGGGCCTCTTCTAGGAGACTTGAGGAATGTCCCTTGTGACTTTGAGGAGTCACTTTGAAGTCTGGTGGTAAGAAAATCATTTGGAACTACTGTTCATGGCTTGTCCAACTTTGCTTTGTTGAGGTAAATTCAAAATTCAAATCTACCTCTTCTGGTTCAATGAGCTTGAACTCCATGCCGCGGCCTGTCCAGGCGATGAAATGGGAATTTCCCGGATCGTCCAGAAGGGCAACAAGGAATTGCCAGAGCTGCAAAGAGCCGCGTCGCTGGTAAGGCGTTCCCTCACGGAAGACACCGCCTGCTTCCTGCTTTACCTCACCTGAACATGAGGAACATAGAAAAAAGCTTCAGTCTTAGGAGAAGTAGCCAGAAAGGACTCATTGTAGTCACACATAGGTGCTTTTATGATGCTTTAGGTGTCTTGGCTTCTCATATGTATACATACTGTATATATGGTGTCTAAAGTGCAAGTCACTGTAAATAAATCAGAGAGCGGCAAAATGTATGAGTCAATAAACTAAAATAGTGCGAATAATTTCAATACTAAAGTCCATAAAACAATAATAAAACTAATTCTAGAAACATTGACTGTTTTTACTTTCTCCTGAACAATCCAAAAAGCTCTCACTCTAAAGTAGCTCAACATTTGAGCTACTTAAGAGTGTTGGATTTTCTCAATTGTTTAGAAACAACACTTTGAAAGAAAACTCATTACTCTGTTATGCTGTATTCAGTGTCAGTATTTAAAAATGTTATTATTTCTTTTTCATGAATTATCTTTACAACCACCATTTTCTTTTACTTTCATTGATAATGTGGGGAAATAGGATGATGGAAGCAATCACCTAGTAAGACCAAAACAAAGCAAAGGGTGTATACCTCTGCAGAAAGTGACCCTTGTGAAGATCAAACTTGTCTGAAATATGATGGTCAATGTTAATTTTGTTTTTCACTGAATGCAAGAAGTTTGAACCAAAGTTAAGAGTTACTAAAAAGATGAAGCATCAAATGGACCTTTATGGATCATGAGCAAGTCTGAAATTCTTCTGATGCAACATCAGTTACCTGATGTTAACTAATATTTTATATATGTTCCCAATGTAGGCAGTATGGCTTACATACAGAGCAACAAATTGCTGTATTAAGACAGAATTTGACAAATGATCAGAAAAGACTGGAGAACATAAAACTAAATGTAGCATGGTTAAGAACTGGGGAAAAGATCCCTTTTTTGAACGAAGCTGTAAGTAGGTTAACTACCCATGTTCCAGTTTTGCTTCTCAGTTGTTTACTTGTTACTGGATATCTTGTACACAACTGTAGCAACATGAGAACTGTGGCTAAGTTACCGCCGTTGTCTCTCATAGAACTCATACGCTTCACCGGTTCAACCATCGCTGACACCTCAGGCTTTTCACTCAATCACTTCTAGCGTCAACAAACAGCCACGCCATGGGAAACTGCTCGTCTGTGTGACAGAGGAGCTCCACATGATGAAACCAAATCCACTTAGTAAAGCTTTGGAGTGCACAAACCTGTTTACATCTCAGTCAGGGATCTCAGGTTTCCATACAACGCAGACATAGAGATTGGAGTGACCTCATCTGAGGTACCTGCTGCCCTAAGCTAACAGCTCGTCTGTTGGGACTGGGGTGTGTAAATGTGCGGGAATGAAGGGTGTGCGCTCACCTTCGAACTTCTCTGGGACAACACGGGAGTCGTTCTCGAACAGATAGCCTGGGAGACAAGAGAGGAGCTGTGTCAGAGTTTCCAGCACCCTTGATCTGAGAAGAACTCAACTGTGCAATCAGGATGTGTGCTAAACCTTAAATATTACCTCACAAAAAATACAAAGAGGCTGTATTAACACTGGAATAACACTAAGGGAAAATGTGAACATTCTTCCCTACTTTCATAAAAGGAATGCACATTTCATAGTTGAAGTAGTTTTTTGAGGCATTTAAGAAAGCTTTGACACGCCAAATTTGACCAAAAATGGTCCAACAAACAGTGGGTGCAAGGGGAGGGTCTGTTTTCCTTTTTGCTGGGGAACTATTCTGCTTTTTCCAGGAGTTGTGTTTATTCAAGGATTCATGAGGCAGGGGTGAGCTTTGAGCCTCTGCCAATGGAAACATGAACACACCACTGGTTGGCCAATGGAAACATGGACACTGTTCACTGGTTACCCAATGACCACAGAGCTGTAATGAGTGAAGGTTCATAGTAGAAAGAAATTTTAGATTTTAAAATGGGAAAAGAGTTTAATGACAAAATGTAAAGAGTTTTTTTGCAATAAAGTCGATCAAGATTATGGGAAAAATCATTGTTACCTTCATTGCTGTGTTGGGGGTTGGGGTAACCCTCGGTGTGGTGGTACATGGAGGGACAACCAGGCACATCTGGGACAGAAACAGAAAGAGCCACAGGTCAGTAACACAAGATAGATCTTATTTCATCCCCTCCTCCCTTGTTGTTCTTCAACCTAAACTTAATTTTGATTATTTACGCCCAGGGGTTAAACACTGTAATGTGCAGTTTGAGGACTTTCGTGGAGACTACATTCAGTATCACTGATACCCCCCAAAATAGAGCTGCATTTCTCAGTTAAGACTGATGTACTGCAAGTACAGAACATCCATTTGGGCTGATGTTAATAAATGTCCAATCCAAGGAAAATATCTAAAAGTGTGGAAAGAAATCACAATCAGACCCTTTTATTTTGATACCACTAAGTAAATAAATAAATGCAGATGTTCTGAGACAGTCTTGGACTTTGCTAGAAAACACATAGAACAAGTTTAAGGCAGAGTTAGGATATAAAATAACATCCCAACAGCTCTAATGATCTAATAGCACCAAGGGCATTCCTTCATCTGGGAGCATGGATGAACTCCGAACCAAACAAGACATGGCAGTCCACCTAAGCTGACATGCTGGACAAAGGGAAAATTAATCATAGAAGCAGCCAAGAGCCTCATGGTTACTCTGGACGAACTGCAAAAATCAATAGCAATAGGAAAGCTATTAGTTGTGTATTACACAAGTCTAGCCTTTTTGGAAGAGTGTCTAGTAGAGAACCGTTGATTGAAAAAAAAAAAATAAAAATCATAGGAGGCTCTGTTTGGGGTTTGCCAAAAGCCATTTAGAGGACACAGCAAACACGTTAAAAACCTGATCTGGTTGGATGAGACCAAAATGTACCTTTTTAGTCCAAATGCTATTTGAGGAAGAAAATTAACACTGCACAACACCCTAACATAGCATCCCCAATATTAAACAAGGTACATGTGACAAGTGACATGCCACAGAGAGCATTTTCTTGTGCAAGGACAGGGAGTTTAGTTGTTTAGACCAGTACATATCCATGTTGGAATAGCCAAATGAGAATTTTTGTCAAGATTTGAAATTAATGTTCATTGATGTTCTTCAGAGCTGTTCATTAACGCTTCTGAAGAACGTGTGGGGTTTATTTCTTCATGGAAGAATATAAGCATTAGTGGTAGCAGCTATGATTATCAAATTCCAAATTGGAATTGGGCAAAGGTACACTAGAAGTCAAGGTGTTGTAGTAAAAGGATTCAGTCTCAAAGACAGAGCTGAGTCAGAATTACAGTACAAGCATAAAACCAAAATGGACAAAATCATAGCTCTGCAAACTTTTTTACAGATGTCTTTACACAAGTTAGGAGAAATGATTAAACAGTAGTAAGTTGCAGTACCCATTTGAGAAAAGGGTATGTGGTGTGTAATAAGCTTATATTGAACACCACTAGCGTTATAAGAACAAATGAAACATACATCATTTCACTCCTGTTGCTGCCGTGAGTATATTTAAACAAGGATCAGGACAAGAAAAGTAGCACTTTTTACCTGTTCCTGCACCTTGTCAGGGGACGTCATCAATTGACTCAAAAAGCTGTATTCGCTACACAAAGCCATTGTGCTTAATTTCCTTTACCTGAGCTGCTCACTTTTGTGTGTGTGCTTTTCCTTTTCTATACCTGTCTGTGCACACACAAAGACGATGAGGCAGTGGCTATTCTGTGTGTTTACTGGTATTCTTTTATTTCAGCTATCCGTCAAGTGTATCACTGAGAAAAGCAAGTGGATAACAACTGAAATGCACAGCCCTTTGACTGTGGCTCTCACTGTAGTGACTCACTCCGGGGGAATGCAGCTGCAGAACTGCGGTTGCGATAAGATGCCACTGGGGAAAATCAAGCCCTCCATTCCGGCGCAGCAACTTTGGATCGTAGTGTAAATGATATGTCTGGCAACAACAGGGAGTGATGGGTAGATTAGGGTGTGAGTGAGAGCACCGTAGTTAATTGTGCACTGAGTGGAAAGGCCGTTTGTGTCTTTCAAGTGACACGACAGCAGTGACGAAACACTGCAATGACTCTGTTTTCAAAATGGAGTGCAAAGTGGTGGCATGTGTTCGTCTTTGTTTATAGCGTCCGACCTTTATTTTCCATTTGCTTAAAAACTCAGCCTCATTACTATTTTTCCATTATAAAGGATGACATTAAAGCTTTGGGGTGCATTTTTCCTCCCATTTAAACAGCATGTTAACAGCCCACATCAACAACAACACACAAAGCCGATGTCATTTATTTTTTTCTTTAAAGGTGCGTCAATCTGGAGCCTTGAATGATAATCACCCAGATAAGCCGTTTTCACAACGTGGCCTACTTTGCCATGTATGGTGGCATGTTAAAAAACATGTTCCACACGTCTAGATGTGGGAGAACAAAGGGGATTTTGTGGAACATCAAGTCCTGTCACGTCTTTGCAGTATGTCTGTCTTGTTTATGACGTGCTCCACCTTTACGTTGTGATTAGTGTTCACCTTTGTCAGAAAGGGCTACGTTACTTTTGCCACGACACCACTAACTTGTGTTAGTTTTTCCATATTTAAGGATCAGCTCACAGTGTGGGGTAATGAAATTTAAATGCTCACAAGAAAAAAGATCATGCTGTCACTATCACTTTAAGTTTTAAGCATTCTGCCAAGGCATGCTCAGTAAATCTTTATTGGTGCAGACAATATGAGATGAGGTAAAACTATTACTGGCTTATTTCTGTGATATTTCACTTGCAGTTGGATCAATTCTGCTGCTGTGGTAGAAGTCTGGAAAATAAAGTCTGGCTTATTTGATGAAATGATACATTCTACTGTGTTGAATGCTTAGTAGGTGATGATTTAACAATATATTTCTATGCCATCAAAACTAAAAGCAGAGGTATAATAGAGCTATGGGGGTATTAACACACTAAAAACACTGGGATAAAAAGGTTTTTGTTTTATTTATTTTCCAAACTAAAGTAACATATGCACATGGGTTCTGTATGTAAGGCAGATTGGAGCCAGAACTAGCTTCCTCTACAGTATAGTACCCATTTATCTTGACAAGAAGGTGAAAAATAAAAATAAAATAAAATGAAATAAAAATTAACATTTAACTGTATCACAAGATGTTCACATTATTGACCTTTCTGATTACTAATCAGGCCGCTTGATCATTATTTAAATATAAATATTCATAAATCATCTGATTTAGTCTGGTTTGGGGTAGGAATGAAACTTTTAACCAGGACTTTCAATTAAATTAACGCTGAACAACAAACCTTTTGTGACACTGGACACTGAAGTTTGTTAAATCAGAGACACCTCTAAGGAAACCTCACCAAATTCAAATCTACCCACATAGCAGTTATCCACAAAAAATCATCCTCCTGTGATTTCCTCTTCCTCCTGTCTTATGACTGTAACGTTGTCTCAAAGATGGTGGTTTCAGCACAGCAGGAATACTTTTAACTTTATGTTTCAACTCAACTCAGTGCAGGAGATCTGCACTGAAAGGTTCCCAGTCAGCTAAGGAGAATCTTGAATGCAGGTGAATGAGGACAGAATGTGTGCCAAGTGTTGGATTTCTCAGAAAGAAGCGAGCCGATGAGCTCCCTGCTTGTACAGCTTGTCGTTAAAGTGCCTGAGCCGGCTACCCCACCCCATCCACCGCACGCCCCACCTTCAGCATTGCCCTCCTTACACACACCCTCTCCTGCAGGCCAGCCAGTGAGAGGTTTGAGTTACCGCCGGCACACTCATTTTTCCATTATGAGTTCATCTGCCTGCAGAAAAAGGAAGCCACTGGTGCAACCTGAAACCCTGAAGCACTCCGCGAGGGACTCTAGTCTTTCCAGTGCCCTCCATTTTCTCAATGAAATTCCTCTGCCTCTCTCTCACAGAGGGCGGAGAAAGGCTGCGGCCAAAAGAAGAAACTAAACTTTTTTTTTTTTTCTTTTTTCTTTTTGCTGCAGAGTGTCAGAGAGTTGAAAGGAGGAGTCTTAAAGGCTGAGAGGCAGTCGGCATTCATGGGGAAAAGTTTGTTTTCCTCTTGTACATTTTGTTCTCTAGTTAGCCACGCTCACCATGGACCTTTCATCTCAATGCAAAAATAAACTTGGAAAAAGAGGCCGAAATATGGATTTACTGCACAAGAACATTCTTGTATTCACCAATATTGATTGATTTTATAGGGCTCACATTTAATTTTTTTCTTTATTTAAGTAAAAAAAAAAAACATCACTTGTATCAAAATAATTTTTGAATATTTCCTCAAAAACCGATGGCTTTAAAGTTTGTCTTTATTTGCTTGCAATTTGGTATTCCGTCAATAAAGCTGTTCCTTGTGGATAAGTAGTAAGAAGGCCATTGAAAGTTCTAAGAAGTCTTGGTGAAATCCATATGGAAGAAAAATGTCAAAATCAATTTTTAATTGTTGCCACAGATTCTTGATTTGAAGTTGGGACTTTGACCAGGTCATTCTAACAAACAATGTCTCAAGTCTTCAGAGTGATGTGCAGTGTTAGTTTTCTGTTACACAAAGGGCTTATGATGTAGGTAATAAACTTTACACAGTGCTGTATCTGAACACGGCAATATATATTCTAAAAACTAAACCGTTTAGCATGGAGACATCATCACTCACCAGGCTCATAGGTGTAGTCTGCGGGCTCCTGCTTAACCATCATGTGGGCTGGTGGAAACCTATGTGGATGTGGTTGTGGATGTGAGTGCGGATGTGGGTGGGGTCCGTGCCCATGCCCCTGTCCATGGCCCGGTCCTGCCATGTGAGCTGCTCGCTCATACATAGGGTCCAGGTATTCTTGTTTAAAGCTTTGCTGCAGATATGGCACACAGGGGTCAGAGTGCTGCCGATGATATGCCCCACCACCACCTCCACCGCCGCCCCCTGGACCTCCACCGCCTCCCACGCCACATCCTCCAGTGCCATGTCCAGCTGGGGCAGACGGCATGCGCTGAAAGGCCTGCGCTGGTGGGGGGAACTGAGGGCACATAGGGTCTGCTGAAGTGCCCTGAAACCTGGAACTGGAAGATAAAAACACGTCGTTCAACTTTAAGGTCTTATATTAGATCCTTTACTGGATCTATGTAGCAAAACATAGAAAATTAAGTAAGTAAGTAAGTAAAAAAAAAAAAAAATGCATTTTTTTCTCTATAACCTGTTGTTAATGTGGTAATTGTTGCTGGGAAGGGGCTGGGACGTGGCAGCTGGGTTCAGGTAGCCGGCGTCGGGCCGTCCAGCTGCTGCAGGTTTGGGGGAGTAATGCTGCTGCATCGGGGACATGGGAGTCCCTGGACAGGAGCTCTTTGCTCCTCCCGCAGCCCTTTTCTGCTCATAGGCACTGTTAATAAAAAGGACAGAAATTCATACAGGAATTCATATCACAACAAGGAGAAATGTTTTTTTTTTTGCAGTTAATACAACAAACGGAGCTAATGGGAGATGGGTTAGCGCTCTTCTGTCAATAATGTGTAGTTTTAGATTTGTTGATGTATGCTCACCATTAGTAGGCCACTGTTCATGTCTAACCATTTCTGCACAGAAAGAGTGAACTGAGTAGCTGTTTGCTTTATTTATTTATTTACTTATTTATTTATTTGTACTATTCTAGCAAACATTTACAGAGACAACCAATCATTGTTCTTTTTGGATCTTGATTACCCTGTTTCAACTTAAATGCTAAAGAGTTAAAATAGTCAGAGCACTGCAGGAACACTTTTCATTCCAAACCTAATGAAACTGGATAAGTGTAATTTTATATTCTCTGTGACATCGAAGGAAATTCTGGAAAAAGAGGCAACATTTTTACATGGAATTTGATTATGTTCTGTTAGATAAAGGATACAGAAAATGTAAAGATTAAGATGCTTTGGTCTCATCTGCACAAAAGACAATGTTCCACTGGTCTCATTCAGATGCTACTTTCCAAGTTATGCTGCCACATTCTGTTTCAGAGACAATATATTTTTTCTCGGCAACCTTTCTTAACAAGACATACTTGCTCAGATTTTTTTATTTGAGCTGGGGGTTTTGTGTGTGTGTGTGTTTTTGACATTGTGTGACTACAGACAAATTGGGGCTGTGGAGTCTGGGACAGAACTTTAGATTTTTCTGTAATGTCTGTGAAAAATTGCACAGAGAATTTGCAGAACTTTCCAAGAGTATTAGCACCTATATTAAATGTTTTCTACTTGTGAATAACCTCTCTCGCTGGAGAATAGTGGGCTTCAAATTGTCTGAGAATAGCCTTGAAACTATTCCCAGAGTGATGGACAGCAACATTTGCTTCTATAAGTCTATTTTCTGATGTCTTTTCACACTGGCATTTTGGTAACACGCAACTGCCAAGCACCTGCAGGGGGCTAGAGATGCTCACACTAAGCATAATCTATTTATTGAGTGCTTTACAGCTACTAAATTTACAGAAGAAGCAAAGCTGTACTTGGCTTTTCCAAAGGGAGTGCTGATGGTCATGGAAACTTTGGCTTTATTCTGCAAATCAAGGCAAAAAACCATGATACCTGGCATAAAGGCACTGCTCTCCGCTGGGGTAGCTGAAGGTTTGTTTGTGGCTACAGGACTGGCTGGGGTCAGAGCCAGGGCTCTGTGGTTCCTTTTTGATGGTGACTGGAGGACTGTGAAATGCCACTGCTACAAGAGACGACAAACAGAAAGCAGACACAAGGTTAGCTCATGCACATTAACAATAGACGTTCCTAGATTCTTTTGTGGTTCAACCCTGCCCCGATACTACTGTCGGTGAGCTTTGAGGCAAAAGGGTGATTCTCCTGTCTGCACTGGAATGTCTTTTATGTGCCAGCAAAAAGGAAAAAAAAACAAAAACACTTAAGTGACTGTCAGTGGAAGCACAGGGCAGCAAACAGACACGTATAAATACACAGTTACATAAACACGGACAAGGAAGCACACATGCTTGCACATTCCAGGAGCCCAAAGTGTCCTTGCCCACTTTTTATTTTCTCATCCAGACACAACAGCAGCCAAAACTTCCTCTGTCAAAGTCAGAATGAAAGCTAAACAGGCATGGAGGCCAGAAAGACGCCTGAATGCCGATGAAAGAAAAAACGTCATGTCTCTTTCAGAAGGGCACATACAGTAAATCTGTGGCTCAGCATTCTTTCTTGTTTGTAACCAGATGCTAACCATCCCTTTGTTTCCTTGCATTGACAGATAATCTTACATAACCCAATGAAGTCACATGCGCCATGAAGAGTCTCCTCAAATGGCCACATATTGAACTGTCTATCAAGCCCGACTGCTGGAGGCGACCTTTTGCCTCGACGGCCACAAAAACCACCCAAAGTGGAGCTTCAAACTGTGCAGAGGGCTCGTGTTTATTATGTGAGGGGAGGTTTTCACCCAGAGAACTGTACAGGATGTTTTTCTGGTCCCGACAGGGTAAACAGCAGCAGCTGTGTGCTTCCAGCTGGGGAAGGGAGGCAGGCATTTGTGTGTGTGCTCGTGTGTGTGTGTGTCTGCAGTGGGCGTGGATCTGACAGAACAGGCCACACTGAAAGCACAGCCCAGGTAATTACAAAGTAATGTCCTCCATTCACAAAAAAGGAGAAAAAAAACCCATCTGGCTCACTGAATGAAGCACAAAATGGCTGAGGTAGAAAGTGAGAAGAAAAGCAGGACAGAAGATTAAACGGTGCCTTGGAAAACTATTCACACCTCTTGGACTTTGTCCCCTCTTATAAACCTACATGTTACAGTAAATTTTGTATGAGGCGACAGACAAATACAAAACAGCATATCACTGCAAGGTGGAAAGAAAGCGTAAAAATAGAATGATGTTATAAAACATCATTCTATGTTGATGAATGATGATTCATCATTGATCCAGGTGGAACGAATATGAACAGAAGACAACCTTTGAAAAATGTTCTGTTATGTATGGTTCTTTTCTACTTCATAATTATATGCTACTTTGTGGTAGTCTGTTACATAAAATCCAATTACATCTACCTAAGGTAGATAATATGTCATAATATGTCAACTCCCCACAGTTCATCATACTAATTTCTCATATTTCATTTTTAAATCATTTTTGCCGCCCTAGATGAACAAAGTCATCAGAATGTGTGCTCTTACGTTCCTATTTTTGCTCTGTAGTCACTCTCCCATGGAAGGCGGGCAGGTGAGGAAGTGTTGGCTTTAGCCAAGGATCAACAGGATTAGAGAGCATTTACCCAGATTTCCCAGACAGACACGACGGGGATTCCTGCCTCCTCTGAATCTCCGGCACAGCGTCTGCCGGTGTGTTCACACAGAGGGTGGCACATGACTGCTGCTCTAATAATACGAGTGTGTTTGTCTGTTGACATTCCCCTCTTTTCTTCTCAGGCACGGTCATGAACTGCAAACAATCCTTAAAGGGAGTGTGCACAACTTGACTCAGTGCAGAGCAAACTAATACGACTGGGAGGGATGTTGCCCTTGATGTTGCCCTTCTCAGTCCAAGATGTTCTTGTTTAACCTGAACAATGTCAGATGGTACCAGAAATGTTTCTGTGTTTTAATATTTTTTTGTGCAGCTTGGTTCCAGTTCAGTGAAGATATATGTCATTTTAACTAAACAGAATATTTTCTTTGCCCTACAGCCTTTTTCTACCAGGTTTTTGAAGCTCATCTAACATGTTTTTTTTTTTCATAATTCCCTAACAATTACAAAACATCAATGAACCAAACACAAATGTTTCCTCTTTTTATAACGGTTCTGATACACATTTTTCAGTTCAAGGCTGTTGGTTTATTTCCTGACTCCTCCCAACTATTATGCACTGGAAAAAGAGGCTGAACCCCAGATTGCTTCAAACTGCAGCCTCCATGTGTCAGTTCTATAAAACCTCCATGTTAAACCATGAAGCTTCCCAGATATGAATTTCTTGTAAGTGCAGTAGACATTTGTTAACACTTTCACTAATATATAATTAAATAATTATATGTAGAGTTTGAGTGATTTGATAAAATGATATGTATTTATTATTTCAAGTCACATTTAATTTTAAATGTGAAAGTGATTGATCAAATATATTCTTACATTTGATTGGTTAACCTGCCTAGTATCTAGTCTTTCTATTTGTTATTTGGGCTAGGACAGTGTTAGCACTAGCCAATGACTTTGATAAGTAAGAATGATAAAATAAATTTATAATGTTCAGTGTGAAACATTAATATAATCTAATAAACCTTAAAATTAGTTAGACAAGCCCTGCTAATGCTTTTTAGGACCAAATATAGGTTTTTGGAATAAAAACAACTTTTGGTACATTTTAAAGTACATTGCTCTATATCCTTAGAAGTTTGTGTGATACTATTCTATCATTGACATTTTTGGACTGTTTCAACAAAACTCTTACCACTGCATGATCACATGTTGCAGTTAAGCAGTTTTTAAATCCATGTTTACATTTCTGTACTGTACATTGATGCTAACGATTAATAATATTTTTCTTTCAAAAAATCTTACATTTAAAAGTTTGAAATAATATAAGCTTGTAGCAACTATTTAGATAGCTTTCAGTATTTATAGAGCTCAGAGCAGGTTGAGGTTTAGGATATATTTTTTGCGGCCTCAAAAGACCATATTCTGCAGAACATCTCTAAAACTAAACATCTATAAAACCTAAAATCTTCCAAAGAACAGTAACCTTGCAGCCACATCCATGAGTAGTTCTTAGAATAATACCAGCTCTGGTCTCCAGCAACTATTATAAACTGTCGTGCATGTTACAGTAAATATTCCTGTCTAAATGATGTCAGATTTGCGGCTGAAGTTTATAAAGTGCTGGCAGTCTTGTAAACAGATCCAGGCAAAGTTATGTTCTTCAGGTTTCCTTCTCTTCCTGCTTTTATTTTGGGGCAATATGACCTCCTACAGCAGTTTTTTCTTGACATGTTACATTACCCTTCCAAAGAGATCCTCATATTTCCTCACACAAGGTGAAGGTCCTCTGTGAGAGCCTAGGCACTCTGAGCCCTGAGGTAGTGAAGGGTGTTTGGAAGTGAAAAGACAGATTCCAAACACAATGGTTGTTGCCCTCTAAAGCGGACAATTTTGAAATAATACAGACAACGAACTGTGTCACGAAGGTAGCGGCTTCCCATCACCTCCTATAAGATAAGGTCAGAGACCCCTGCCCACTGAAAGTCCATCTTATCTCCACCTTCCTTATTTTGTGCTACTCTTTTTGCTGTCTCTTTCTGCACCCTGTTTTAATTCCTTCGTAGAGTAGTGACCCCCTAAACCCCCTCTTGCAACAAGCAAGGCTGAGATGGACGTTTACATATGTAAATGCTGGCTCTTGACAGAGGAGGATGCAGGGTGAAAGGTGATGGTCATGGTTGAGTGCTTTAGGAAGTAGATGGGTCATTACACGGGTAGGACTCCCATTCAGTAGATACCTACCACAAACAGACTGCATGAACAGGGATGCTCAACAACCACCCCCTGCCACAAACACATGCATTCAAGCTCTTCTCTGTACAATAGGCCTCTAAACTGAGTCATTATCCACTCAATTTGTAATATGTTGAATTGTTAAAACTTAAAAAACAAACAAAACAAAATTATTCTAGCCCTTTCCAATTTTTGTGTTTTAAAACAAATGTGAATAAAAGGCTAAAAAGTGTGTGCACATGGGTTCATTCCCATTTGTTTTGATACCTCCAAATCAAATCCAATGCAAACATATTCAGAAGTCTAACCAGGTCTAGTTTAAACTCAGTATAAATCCAGCTATGAAAGACTCAGAGATTCACTGTAGGACTTTAGAGAACAAACAGCAAGGAACACAGCAGAACAGTCAAGGTGAAGAAGTTTAAAGCAGGTTATTTTCTACACTAGAATCACCTTATTCTAGCCCACATACACACAGGTTCATACATTGATGCACATATTGTTATGCAGCATAGTTAAGTGTCTTGTCCACTCTTCCTACTGAGCCACAGTCACCCTACAGACCTACTAAGACATGGCTTTTGTTTTCCATACTTAACTGTCTCTCTTAGTTACCAATCAGATATCATTCATTTTGACTTAAGCAGATGATCTTTGCAGAAAAGAGACAAAAATAAAGTAATTAGAAATCCATTTATAGTTTGCAACAAGCCATGTAGCGGCCAGGCAGCGGTCAGGTTACATGAGAGCAAAACTGAAATTATTTGCTTTCATGCAAGATGCTATATGTGACAAAAAATCCGGCTCTGAAAATAACCTCAAGCACAGTATTCTGACAGTAGATGGAAATATGTATGAAGTTAGAAACAGGATAATACTGGAAGAAAACCTGTTACTGGATCCTAAAGACCTGAGACCGGGGCAGAGGTTTATAATGCAGCAGGACATAAAACTAGAACTACAAAGAAATGGTTAAGATCATGTGCTAGAATGGTCCAGTCAAAGTCCAGACCAAAATTTTCAGACTCAATCTGTGAAGTTGGTAGAGAGATACTTACAAATATGCAGTGAATAGTCTCCCTTTAAAGCATTAGCGGGGTAAATACAAATACAAGACCTTTCAGATTTTAAAAATATTTAAAAACCATGGAACATTTTCCTTCCACCTTACATTTGTGCACTACTTTGTGCTCCACTATCACATGAAACCTCAACAAAATACACAACAGTTTTGTGGTTATAAAGTGACTGAATATGAAACAGCTCCATCTAATTCTGGATAGATTATTTCCTCCCATTAAGGGCCTTCAGTATGCAGAAATCCAGCAAGAAGACATAGAGCATCTGGAGAGTCTTACATTGGATGTTTATTTCCAGCTTGGCCAAGTCTTAAGCCCCTGGAACTCTGCAGCGCACGGCAGCCCCGCTCACAATCAATCATCGGAAGTGAGCATCGGTGTCAAACCAGGTGACAGGAACAAGCTAAAGTGCAGAGCATGCGACTGTGCAGTTAAAATCCCCAACAAACACTAAGTAAGTCTGGTTTAACAAATACGATTTAAGCTATCTCCAGATCTGGTTCTTATCTTACATGATGTGATGTTTTACACAGCCTGTGTGATATAGACACATGGGGTTGTTCCCATTGGAGGTAGGTGAATAGAAGGAGAATAAAAATGAGACTCTGATTATAAAAAGGATGATGTTGAGTCACAGAAGTTGCAAATGTCATGTTTGTCCAGCTTAATACATAGAAGTTAGAGACATTTTCATTCTCTGATCATAATAGTGCAGAAAATAGGGGTTTCATTCAGTGAGTGGTGGGCAAGACACTTGGCTAAGTACACAACTAAGTGGTTCAATTGGAACCTTTGGGCTCTCTGGTGATGGTCAGAGAGCCCAGTGGTTCCAATTGAATGACAGCCTCACTTCTTACGGACTGCCCCGGGGCAGCTGCTTACACCATCAGAGTGTAAATGTGTATTTAAAAGGGTAAATTACTGATTGTAGTGTAAAACACTTTGGAGTCCTCAGACTTGATAAGGTGCGATACAAGTGCGGGTCATTTACCATGGGCAAATATTAGCTGATTGCTCAGTGGACCTTTGTAAAGCACTTTGTGTTACACCTGAATGTATGAAAGGTGTCCTTAAAATAAACTGAGGTTGGTTGACTGTGATTGGTTTAATTTTGAGGTGACAATAAGTTGTGTACGTCTGTGCTTGAAGTGCCAAATGAAGGATGTCTGAGGTGTTCCCTGCATGTACATCCTGTTTCTCTAGAGCAAAAATATAAAGATACGAGTTTTGACTCAGCCCAGGACTTCCCATTTTGTAATTCTCAGCAAGTCGTTGGAGGATTTACTGCCACTTTTGAATCATTATCATACAGCACGGCCCAATGCTCCAGCATAATTTATTTATTTTACAAATGGTGTCACATTTTTCCCCAAGAACCAAGCAGACCAGATCCTGCTGCAACAAATATTCCCCAAACAATGACCGCTGCACCTCAATGCTTTGAAGTCGTTTGTAGCTCTTCGTTTCTATATTTAGTTTATGCCAGTCAAGTCCTCTGTTTTAGTGTTTTGGTGACATCTGACCAAAGAACATTAGACCAGAGGCCCTGATCTTTGTCATTAATCTTTCTGATAAATTACATTATTTAATAGTAAATTTATTATTCAACATCATCACTTTTCAACTATGGCACATTAGAGCTATATTGAGCAATAACCATGCTTGCAGTATTGCTAAAATATTCCGTTGCTGCTATGTCAAGTAGGCCAGTCAGACAAATGACTAACAGCTCAATCACAGATATCAATAAGCATATGTTCTTTTTACAAGAATTCAAGAGCAGAAATTAGTCATATTTACACAAAGGTCCTAAGTTTGTTATGGGTGCTAAATGATGTGTATCACCAGAGGAGGGAGAGAGAAAGGAACTGAAGAAAAAGTTCCTCAGTTCTAATCCAGACTATTTCAGCTGCAGAGGCGAACCAGCCAATCCACTGGTACATGGAAACATGTGCTGGACATGTGTGCATATTTCTCAGGTCACTGCACATTCAGAGAGACACAAACAGGCCGGGCAGTAATAACGAGCTCATCCTCGTCTCTGAGAGCCGCTTCAGAATCTATCTGGAGTGCTGGATCCATTAGTGTCTGCTCTATCTGATTTACGGATCGTCCACTCCCATCTGATAATGGTTCAGTCCCCTTGAATTTTTAAAGAATGGTTGTCAGATACATGCCAAACAAGCCTAACTAGATTGATGAAGAGTGCAGCGGTAACATCCAAGCAGACAACAGGCCTGAAAAGACGTTTTTGGGTCATTGTTGACTGTTAGAACACCCATGGGGCATTTCACTGCGTTACCAAACAGGATGTAGATGTGAATGACACTAATCCTGGGAAAGGGAGCTGAAGAATAAAATCTGCACACATCATATTTTCACTTCCTTTTAATGAACTCGAAACAGAGCGCAGTACTTGTTTTTTTTTCTTTTTTTCTCTTGAGAGGTGAGAACATTTCTTCCTCAACGAGAATGCTTCTGGTTTTTCTCAGAACGATTCCTGCTCCGTAAACCCGGAAACTTCACCTCATTCTCACTCTCCCTGGAGGTTCGAGAGAATTAAGATTTAACTGTACGTGTTCTGCCATTTTATGTTTTCCCAGCTGTCCAATTCACTTTCAACTGTGCAGCGTTAGCTTTTTATAAATGGCCATTGGGTTGTTATAAATCTCACTACCCTGCTGCAGTTTAGTGGACCAGATACAATAGATCCCTGTCTCAGGACACGTGCAGCGAGAGGGACGTCCCATCAAAGATGAGGCCTGGATGTAATTAATCTGCCTCAATATTGACTCTTTGCTCTCAATCACTCCCCCCTCCTTCCCCCCAATATATCTGTCCCCCCTCTTAATGTTTTATGTAGCCATCGATTAGTCCCCACACTGTTACTGAATTGAAATAATGAACTGTGTACCCTTGTGTGCTACATGTGTTGAAAGGGTGCGTGTGTGTGTGTGTGTGTGCGTGTGTTGGTTTTCTATGAGGTGCAACCTGCGGAGGTAATGAAATCAACAAGAGATAATGGATCCATGCCGGAACACCTTGCTCAGGATTATCAGCATAAATGCCACATCCACAGCTTCTTCTTGCAAATTCCACCCCAGCTGCCCTCTAGTTTGACCCTCGCTTTCTCGATCAGGATCTCAGCCGTAACTCTTCATGGCACATTTTTAACCCTTCTCCTTCCCCTCGTCGGCTTTCAAGCTGATTTATCTGAGCTTTATCTTTATCAAGCCATCTATCAACCCTCTCCATCTCCTCCTTCTGTGCTCCTGGATCAATATCCCCGTAGGATGGCTCTCATCTCATCCTGAACACCTTCTGGTGTTCAGGATGGTCAGCGGGCCATGATTATGTTCATCCACAGCTGCACACTCTGTGTTTAAGGTGCTAATGCTAGTGTGCTTGGAGGTTGTACTTAAATTTGACAAATTTAACTTTGTAGCTTAATTGCTATGTCCCTGCGGATGAATCTATACGCACGGCATCCAAAATTTGGCATGGCAGTTGCAGCATCCTGCTGAGGGGATGCCTTTTGTCAGCTTTGGAAAGGTAGCTGGTCAGAGTTGATGGGAAAATGGATGGAGTTATATAAGAGTAATATTAGAAAACAAAAAATGTGTTAGAGGTCGCAAAATACTCAACTTTCAGAAGGAAAATGACCTACAATTAAATGGATCAGCCCAAAGGATGGCTCAGTCAAAGTCTGAAGTAAAATTCTGTGGCAAGATTTCAAATTTGTTGTGCAAAGCTGGTGTGGATATACACTAAACACCTACAGCTGTTTCTGCAGCTTAGGTGATTCTACAACGTGGTAAGTAAGGGCTTAAATAAAAACGTGTGCTACACTTTCCACATTTTTATCAGCAAAGATAAAAAAAAGAAAACTATGCATCCTTTTCCCTTCACTTATTAATTATGCATTGGTTCATCACATTAAATACAAATAAAACACACAGAAATTAGTAGTTTTATGCTCGTAGACACATAAAAGTGAGTTAGAGATTCATATCCCCATACAGCTCTACATTGTTAGCTTAACAAAAATGCCTAAGTGTAGAAAGTACAACTGTAAAAGAGGGGAGCAGACCTGTGATACTGAGCAAAGTGGGATATTTTATGTTGATCATTTATTTGCTAAATTGTTGATGTATCCCACTACTTTAGAACATTCTTAGTACAACTACTACTTTTTTTTTTTTTAACAGAATCCTCTAACTTTGGTCTTTGCTTATTTACACTGAAAACTAAATTTCAGCAGCAGAAAGTCTCTTAATCCACAACAACATGAGCGCAGCAGAACATCAACAGTTCTTTGATTGTTTCGGGGATAAACAGAATGAAAAAGGTCTCTTCTCCCTCCTCCAACTCTCCTGTAATGAAGCGCACACTGCCATCCATTCACAAAGCTGTGCTGCCGACTCTAATCCTCTTGCCCTCAGCCTCAGCTTTGACAACGCCACTCTGAATCAACTCTGGGAGGCTTTTATTTCCCTCATTGAAAGCTGTAAAACAAATATATGCCTGACCATCAAATTCTCCAAAGTCCAGACCACATAGGTAGGAAAGGTGCACATGTCATGTAGCTTTGCATGTTTGCTGAGACTTCGAAGGAAATATTTGAATGATGATAGGACCAAATAAAAAAAAAAGCTGAAATTATATTTTTACTTTGAAAGAATGTGCAGAAAAAGGGAAATCTCTGAGACATTATCTGACAGAAAGGAAAAAAAAAATCTACACTTACACAAATAGGTGCTGCTGGTGGAGAAATAACTCATGTCAATGTCATGAATGAAGGTTCACTCCCCTTAACTCAATGTGCTTCCTCAGCCAGTCTTTCACAACCAGCCCATTCATAAAACAGCGGGGACGAGGTTTGTGTGTGAAAAGAGGGAGTGTGTGTTTGTGCGTGCAGCGGCGGATGAGGGGTTGTCAAAAGAAATCATCTGTTCACGTGAGAGAAATCAGCTATTCCACTCCCCCTGAAAATAAGCACAAATTCAACTCACCTCCTGAAGTAAATCTGCACGTTTCTGGCAGTCACCTGAGTGTTTGTGCAGACGTCGCATAGCAGCTGTATTTTGGAAAGTGGCAGAACACAGAGGCTAATGTTTTTTCTTTTTCATTTTACGACAGGTGAAGGGGCTTCACTTGCCCATTGGCTAGTTCTGATCCAGAAAACCCACCCAGAAGAAGAGGAAGGGATGTGAATTCATGACAAAGCAAAGTCCACAGGGTCAAAACGACACAAGGTTTGGTTAGAGCAGGGGTGGGCAATCCTGGTCCTCGAGGGCCGGTGTCCTGCAACTCTTAGATCTCTCCCTGGTCCAACACAGCTGAATCCAATAGCTGAATCACCTCCTAAGTGCAGTCAGGATCACCAGAGTCCTGCTAATGACCTCATTATTTGACTCAGGTGTGTTGAAGTAGAGATGCATCTAAAAGTTGCAGGAGACCGGCCCTCGAGGCCTGGAGTTGTCCACCCCTGGGTTAGAGCATCAGTCACTGGAACCATAATGCCTTTCTTCTCCCAGCACCACTTGCTTTTCTTCCATTTGTTTTAGCATTAGTAATGTAGTCAATAACCTCTACCTCGAGACAAAGATAAAACCAGTGAGAAGCCAGCTGTAAGTGGAACAATCTTCATCTTTTCTAGGTAAGGTCAAAGGTCTGAAGCAACAACTAGCTCCTACTTGTTGTTTCAGACTCCTACTTCTTTGCAAAAGAAGTAGGATTATTAGTTTCCATGCTCTAATAAACATCATGCCTCTTGTTTTTACACACAAGTATAAGGAAAAAAATAGAATACAACAGAACACTATATGATCAAAACAGCTAAGATAAAGCCTACATATATTTAGAAACAGCAACCCTAAAACTAAGATTGAATAAAGATACTTCCTGCCTTCAATGAGTCACATAACACATTGGACACCATACAATTCTGAAGTCTGTTTTTTCCTTTTCAAATTCTGCTTTAATTTGTTTCAGAATTCAATGTTCAATGAAGAAAACACATGATTTTAACCTTAAAATGTATGCAATCACATGATTATTGTCTACAATTTCAACAATTAGCAGAACAACCAGTTGGTGTTTAAAATATTTTTGCAAAGGTCTCAGCCTCCGTAAATATGTGTCAGGTGTGGGCATTGAGCCCATACAACAGTTCAAACAAATCAGTGGCATCCTGAATTTGCATGCATGTCACTTTCAATATGACAATCTACCAAATCACCTACAAGCTGTCCTTTGTGATTGCAGAATTGCACTCACTAGCCCAATAATAATTGTGCTGCAATATGTTGTACAGCTCTAGTTCTCCAATAATCATGTTTAGGATTATCTGCTTTTGACAGTGATCAATAATTTGTACTGTCAGAGTCTCTGGACAGCTTTTACTGCTACTTCTGGACTTTTAAAAAAGCTGTTTTATAAATGCAGAATAGGTACAATCAGACATAGGTTGGACTTTAAAATACACCTACAAATATATTTTCACTAAAAATGCTTTTACTTGAAGAAAAAACACCAACATCACAGGCATTACATGCTTTTCAGTGGTGCATGTTGTTTTACCTCTGCCATCTCCTGCCATTTTGTAGTTTCTAGTCAATGTTCTTTTAGGTATTGAACACACAAACTTTACAACCAGCCATTTAAAGTAATTTTCTATAATCTGGATGCAGTCCACTGAAAGGAAATGTGATTTTATGACTCCCATGAATAATATCTACCAGCAGGACACTGCTTAAAGCTCATGGCAGGAAGGTTAATGTGAACACTGTTAATTATAATTTTTAATGAGAAAGTCAACTGAAATTTGCAATGGCAGCTTACAAAAACCCCAGTTCAGTGAATCAGCAGAAGAATTTAAGAGCATCGAATTGTGCAAGCTGGAGCGACACAAACAAGAATCCTATATTGTCAGTAGTGAAGGAGTTTACTTTCGTTTCCTCTTCTCTCCTTTTTTTTAATCCTCCCCTTACCAACTGTGCTCTCGGGGAAACACTGTAACGGCATTCTATAGCCACAACTTCCTATATAATTACGGCAAGGCACAAAACTAAACAATCACCCTACACAACTCTGAAAAACACAGGATTAGTTCACATCTTGGAATGCTCAAAGCGTGTGTGTACGTTGAAAGAGGTAGCGAGAGAAAAGAGAAAGGGGTTGGGGTGGTGGTGGGGAGACAGGGGGGTGTATGTGTATGTGTGTGTGTGTCGGATTTTAAAATTTGACTCAGTTTGTACAGAGACAGGAAGGGAGGGAGGGTTTAGAGTATCCAGTTGGAGAGCAGGAGTTTTACTGTAGGGCTCTTTTTTTTATGAATGGAGACTGAAGGAGAGCTCTGCAGAGGAGCAATGGGGAGAAAGCAGGAGAGGAGGAGGGGAGAGAGGGGAGGCACACTTCCTTTTACGCACGCAGTGAAGAAAATTTATGAATGGGTCACATCTCTTGAGCTGCTCCAAGTGTAAACAACATAGTTGGACGGAGAAGAGCAGGCTCGAGATGCAGGGAAAGGCTCGTTGAGCGCTCCAACTGTGCGTTTTAGTGCTTTTTACACAAAAAAGAACACCAAATTAGCAACACATCCAAACTATTTTAATGAACTTTCCAAACCATAAATTAAAGACACCTTTGCAAGCTTTTGTTTTCCCCCTGCAGGCGGCAAATAGACAAAGGAATCTGCTTGACAGCCTGGCGTCAGACGCGGATAAGCCCTGAAGGGGTTGTCGGCTTCCACAGACAAACCCCTAATGCTCTCTCGCTTTTTCATGGGCACAAAATTATAATCAAATCTCTCTTTTAACACTTACAGAACAATCACATTAAACCAGTGGAAACAACATGGAGCGCTAGTTTACAGTAGAAACACACATAAACAAAGGCGGCCCTGCAAGTACATAAAAAACAGCATGGCTGTTTGCATAACCTTCCAGACAGAGCTCACTTGTTAGCCCTGAACTAAAGGACCAGAAGAGATGACTTTACCAGATGTGAAAGTATTGCTCAATCCTAGCTTTAACCCCCCTGCTTCTCCCCGCCTCTAATTTAGCACTGTAACATGTGTTTATTTTTCTTTTTTTTCCCCTTCTCTCTTCTGCTATCTCTCTTTGCCCCCGTTAACACTGCCACACCCATGCAGGTAAAGACTTGACTCAGAAAACAACAACAATGTTTATTTTAACAAGGCACAGCTTTCAATGGAAGCTTCAATTATACTCCCGGTCACCTGGGATTAATGCTTCGCTTTAAGTTTTTTTGTGTTGGTGTGTTTGTGTGTGTTTTAGACTTTCCAAAACAGGTGAGTCACCTGTTTTTAACGTTTAGCCGACGGTAAGAATGCCTTTTACTTTGGTATAGGAAAGGGCAAAGTTAACAGATTAAAAAAAGATATGTTATGAAACAAGAAATGATGAAGATGCACACCAATATACACTGACCACTTCTTCATTATGGCACCAATTATAAGGGTAAGACATATTAGGGAGAGAGAGGACATTTTGTCTTTAAAGTTTATCTGTTAGAGGACAGAAAAATTAACAGTAAGAAGGTAAGCAACTGTAACAGGGAAAAATTGTGAAGGCTATTTGATCATAACATCTCTATCAGGGCAGGTCTAGTCTGTCTGCAGTGGACAATATCTGTCAAAAATCATCCACAAACAACACAAACTCTGAAACAGCAGAAGAAGGCTGTCCCATCTGGTGAATCACATTTCCTTTGATACCTTAGAAAATTAAATTTTAGTTATCAAAGAACCCAGTTCGACAGATCCCCTATATCTAATTGAAAGTCCATCATCATTCTGGATATTGGGTTAAAAGTAAAGAAATAAACTGTTAACTTTGAACTGAAGATTGTATGACTGATAACTTTGCTCTGGTTGAGATTATATGCATGTAAGAATTTATATAGAAACAAAACACAGGACTCTAATGCATGGAATAATGCTAACCTTATTCTTATGGATGATATACAGGAAAATGATTACATTTTTAAAGACTCTAATAAAGTTTTAGTTGTAGAGATTGGGCCATATACCGTGGAATAAGTCCATGGAAAAAATAAGATTTTTTTTCCATGGATGTCCAACCTTTCAACCTACAAGACTTTATCTGCTGTTAATATATTGCTGCCAGATACCACAGCACACCTTAACAGGTAGCTGTGGAACCAAAACTGGGCATACATGAGGCATAACATTATGTCTCATGTAGGTGATTATGCAGCTGTCACTTAAAATTCTCCATCAAAGTTAAAAGTGATCGGTGTTCAGCTATTGACAACAATCAGCAGGGGAAAGTTTCACCACAGGAGCAACTCTGCTGTGTATAACTGAGCTGCCCATCAAACCGGAGCCCTTCTGACCCTGCAAATCACACTCAGGTCAGCCGTTAGAAAGCTCTGACAGCTGATTGGGTGTTGAGGCCAGTGGGTTAAGTCGACATGACCCTTGTTTGCCCTGAGGTTCATCTGCACTTCCTCTTCCACATTGTTGGCCAATAGACAGCCACAGTAGACAGGGCATGTGTCACCCAGTGGCTGATCAGTAGGGAGTCAGAATTGTTAAAAAGAAAAGAAAGAAAAAAAACATCTTCCAGTGTTTGGAAATAAAAGACGCATGGTTTCAATCGGAAGAAGTGGCTCCGAGTAGCACCAAAAGCGAACAGTTTTCACTTTGGAGGAGGGAATGGTCTTGCAGTTCTCCCTTTACCATTTCAGCTCCCATGCTAAAGTTGGGGATGCTGTAAAAAAAAAAAAAAAAAAAAAAACTGTTTGCAGAGCAACACGTCCTCCCTCCCAGATCCTGAATCGCCATTGTTAGGACAAACAACAAGAAAGGAAAACTTATTCAAATAGCAGCTCAGTTGTAGGGCCAAGGAATTTGCTTTTCCATTTTGCACCTTCCGATGTGCACAAAGGGACCACCTTTGTACCTGCACCCTGAATAATTGTGTACTGGTTTCCTGGGCTGTGACCCATTCAGCTTTTCAAAGGTATGCAAATGAACGAAGGTGGCACGTATCGCTGGGATCCAGATTCACTGGATGACTGGGTCATTAGGCCTTCTGTCTCTGCATAGTTTTGCCTGGCAAAAAGGTTACTGTAACATCAGTGAGTTATTGCTTCAGCAGTCCTCCTCAAGTTCAAAGCTGACCACAGAGTCGAATGGATGAATGTGAAAAATAATATGAGCAATAACTTAGACCAATACTAAGGTTTATCCTGCAGCCACGCACAATGAGGAAGACAGTTGGGAAAATAATTCTTTGACACTTCAGAGACAGAAAGAGATTTATAAAATGTTCCAAGTTGTAGGTGAACATCAACACCAAAGTCCAGCAGTTTGTTTCAGCTTCAATTGACTTAAATACCAACATTACATCTGGAAGAGTCAATTCCTAAACCTATTTGTAGTCAAGGAATATCAACAAGAGCCTAAAACAAACACGTTCATTCTCGCATGTAGTTTGGATTGCACTCGCTTCATTTTCTTTCCTTTGCACCTTTGTCTCCAAGCTTTTTGATGTGCTAAGTACATGTTCTCTATGTTACAGCAGCTTTGGATGCAAATGCAAATAGGTCACACATATAGTTCTGAGCAGACGAAAAAAATAAATAAAAATAAAAATAAAGTACTCACAGTTCTCAGAGTGGAAATCAGGAACAAATTGCTCGTCACTGTCAGGAACTTGAGCTGAAATGAAAACAAAAATGAACTTTAATATATTTTTTTGCACACCCTGACCTCAGTCCGTCTTACTGTCTCTGTTCTTTGAAATCTGAGTCTTGGCTTCATTCAGATGACCTCCACTAAAAGATTTTCACAGCTTACAGCGGCTTTTTCAATCGACAGATCAATTCAAAAGACCACAGAGCTCTTACACGGATCACACATTTTTACCTACACAAGCTGCACCAACCTTAGAGGGACTAAATGTGACTTAGTCAACTAACAAGTTATTGAATCATACATGTCACTTTCCCACCGTGCCTCACATTTAAAAAACTGTTAACTTTTATTGTCAGATGTTCCTGTATTGGTTTCTGTTTCACAATCATATCTTTGTCAACCTGACAAACAGGGCTGAGAGCTCCGACACTTCCATCAACTTTCTTTTTTTCTAAAACACAACAGCTTTTTTTGGTTAGACACACAAAACAAAAATAGCTATTTTTGACCTGTGGGTGGTTTTTACTCCATTCTGCAAATTTCCACAGCAAAAGCTCAGGATGGCGAAAACAGGGTGTTCAGGCTAAACTAGAGAGAAACCTTTCTTTGTTGGAAAACTGCTGGAGCACACAATGCTAAGAATAGCTGATGTCTTGTCTTCTATGTGTATAAGACAGAAACTAGAACTGGTTAAGTTAGTCATGAGGTGAGCGGTGACCATAAAAGAAAGTGTCCCTTTTATTTTACTGGTAAAAGAAAATGGACAACAAAAACAGAGCAAACAAAAAATAACTCATGAATCATGTATACACATGGAGAAGGTTCTGTTTTTAGCATATTAGTGTATCACAAATAAATAGATAAAGTAATGCTAACATTAAAATAAAGAAAATTTAAAATAAGTAATGTTATGAATACTACTCTACCAAAAAACAACAAAAATGACAAATTAGAGTAGGTATTTTGTATACATATACATGCACAAATTTGCATTTATTTTTGACAAACGGTCAGGAATTATTTTAAGATTTATTTCAAGGACACATAAATATGTCAGGAAACGTTATAAGGCCACCTTACACCAGTTTGTAAAAATAGATGAATCAATACACTGATCTAGCTCGTATGATGCCGTTGCAGTGGTGTTGAATTTCAGAGGCCCTGATTAGGCACTCTTCCACAATGAAACTCATCACACTGAATAAGCAAAGCCGGCGAGGCCAAGGCCAGGTGCAGCAGAGCTGGACAAGTACTACTGCACCACCTTCTATTTCAAAATCCTATCCATGATGATCTTTCTGGAGCTTTGGGCTTTTGTTTTCACCATTTCATTAGGAAAAGCCTAAATTATTTGTCACCATCCCTTTAGTATTGTGAAGGGCAAGGCCATTTCATTGAAATAACAGCCAAACCTTACACACTGTTTAAACCAACAGCAATTTGGTTTGGGAATTTGAATAGTGCTGCAGAAAACTTGGGGTAAGTATGGAAAACATGCAATAAGATTGCTCATTTACTTACTTACTGTACTGTGTTTAGATTATAGAAAACAGAAAGTGTGTAAAGATAACTTTTGTATTTCAAATAAATACAAAAGCAGTCATTTTTGCTTTTTTGTCTTATTATTATTCCGACATTTTTATGACATATTCTTTAACTTACTTGCTACACATTTTATGGCTTAATGAGCTGAAATGTTGTTCACACAATAAGATATATTTCCCATAAGACAAGTTGTTTTAGGATGAATGAAAATAAACAAAATGTGAACCTTTAGCTGAAATGTACGTTTTTAATCACAAGCAAAGTAAATACATCTCAGGTGCTCAGGCTCATATCAATTATTAAAATCTGGTAAAATCTGGTAAACTTTTTATGTGTGGGGAGTCAAGGGCATTTTCTTGAATTTCTTTAAAGTACATTAAAATGGCAAAATTTTACATTTTAATATGCCAACACTCTTCTACCAGAGTAGAAGAGGAAGCAAATTGTTAATTGCTTCCTATAGCATTTCTTTGTTCAAGATGAAGGCTTAAATGGACTTGATGATATAATTGTAACCTCATCAGAGAGGCAAAAAGTTACTCAAGGCTGAGAATCAGATGGCTGATTTTACACACTATTAAAATTACGTCACAGAAATGTTTACACTACAGGGCAGGACTTTATGGTGGACTACCGACACTGATTACTGTCTAACAGCAGAATCCAGAATGCATTACAAGCAGTGAAATCAGACCAGTCTCAATAATTAAAGCAATGTTTTTTCCCCCCAGTAAAGCCATTACTGATGATTCTGTTACAGGGACTACACTTTATAACTCATGTAATGCCATTCCAAACTCCATGCAAAGGTGCAATCGTAACAAACTCCACATTAAATGTTGACTTCAGTTCAGTTGACTTTTGGAACAGAGCATAACACTCTTTCTGCTTCCACAGTTACAAAAACAAGAAGTCTGTGCTTCTTTTAATTCATTCCATCTATATTTCTACTTAAGATAGCTTATTTTATTGGTGCGGCTGAAGTATTTGGAACTGCATTTTTTTGTGGTTACAGAGTAGCCCGACAACATCAATCTGTCTTTTTCTCTAAAAAATGAAAATAAATTAAAGCAATTCAGAGTTAATGAACACTTCTGAAGTCCATGACACTTCCATGACTTTGCAATAATTGCAACCTCATCAGAGAGGCAAAAATCTAACCTAGCCAAATTATCTCTCTCCCCTCTGCCAGTATTTGGATTTCCAGACAATGATACACAATGCAGAAACCAAAACTCGCAGACAGAGGACAAAAAGAGGAAATAAGAAATTCAAATCCACTTTCATGTCGTCACACTCCTCCTTCCTCTGCAGAGGAAACCGGATGACTCCGCTCTGCAGCATGTTCTGATAAATCACATTGATTTCTTATGTAACGCTGCATCCTGTGATTTACTATATTATAATGATATTATCTCCTTTTAAGTTTTTAGTCCTTTGCCCTTAGGGGGGGGGCTGCATGTGACAGAGCAAAGGCCAGTATTTAGTTCTGCAGGCCCACCAATCAATCACTTCACTAGTTTCAACATGTCCAAAACAGAACACACTGGACCCCATAAAATTAAAGGCAGCAGAAAAGAAACGATGAGCTTCAGACATTATCACAACCTCTACTGTCTGTGTCTGTACACTTTCCTGAGTTTGAATGGGTGTGTGTGTGTGCGAGCACGCACGCGGATCTGATTTGTTTCCAGGAACACCCCGTCAGGAGCTTTCAGATGCAAGTCAGCACAAGAAGAGAAGTGTGTTTATATGAGCCCAGACGCATGTTCTCCCAGATGCTTCCAACCACCTTGAATAACTTTTTTCCCCTCTTTCCCAACAGGAGATCCTGGGAGGAGTCAAGCAGCCAAAGTCATATAAACCTAAAGGCCAAAATGAGACAAGATGTGACAAGTTCCTGAACTCTTGCCTTTCAGAACTTCGCCCTTTCCGTTTCTCTCTCGCTTCCTCCCCTATTTGGTGAACAACAAGAAGAAAAAAAAAGAAAGAAAGAAAATCTCCCTCTAGCTAACCAGCTTTTACAACTGCGGTGGATCCGTCACAACTGCAATCAGTCATGATAGGGTCTTTAATTAATGCAACAGGAAAGGAAAGGTCTTAGCCGGGGGAAGCTGAAAACAAGCCAGTACTTAGGGTTAAATGACGCTTTGATAGGGTTACACTTCCATCACTCAGCTTTCTGTTGCCTTGATCATGCTCTAAGACTCAACAATAAGCCATCATACTATTTGTGAGTTCAAGACATTGTATCCTTTAAAAGGCTGCTTTGTTCAATAATAGGAAATAATGACTTTTAAGCATCAGAAAGATGAAAAGAGCATGTTATTACTGGATTTAAAGTGATTATTTCTTCCATTGAAGGCATTAAAAAAATACTTTCCCCCCCCCTTTGCTGTAAATGACCTATGCAAAGCTGAGATAAGCCACGAAGTGGTGGAAAGGGCTTTTGATCTTTACTATAAGTGATAAATCAATAAAATAAAATACATAATTCAACTTATAACATAGAATAAATTCAAACTGTTAAAATTATATATCAGTGCCAAACTTACTGACAACAACTATTATCCCCAAATTTGAAGGGCCAAACTATTGGCTGCACATATTCTTTCCAAGAATATTTTTGATAATGAGAAGTGAACGTAATTTTTATCTGCCTCTGGGAACAGTAGTCATTGTATAAATAATCGCATTTCAAAGAAGCAGGGATCAAAATTGTACCAAGTTTTGTATTTTATGACTTCTGTGCACTGCAGATAACATACTGACCACTGATGATCACTTAGGATACCAAGAAAATCTGTTATTTTATATCCATAAGGATAAGGATGATTTGATATTTTGCACAAATGCGACATGCGATTCTCAGTAACTGTACTATGACTAATAAAGCCAGTCATTTTTTATTAACTATAAGGGTACTGGATGCAATATGGGATAAAATGTCATTCAAATATGGCAGACATATCTTGATTTACAAAACTCATAATATATCTACAAAAAGGTGGTTATTTATCCAAAATACAACATATCTAAAATTAGAGTAATCACTGTGAAAAACAAGGTTAGAGGAAAAACCCCAAATTTATCTTGAGAAAGACAATAAAACAGTCGCAATTTGGAGTCAGCCAGTCTTTATGTCAAATATTTCCTTTAAGGCTTTTTACCTGTTTTAACCAGGGATGCCACTAGCAATAGAGGCATCTGTATTGCAACTTTCAGTTAAAAAGTGCTTTTTCTTTTATCTGAACCTTTAAGAGAGGCCTACAGACACCTTTGAAGTGACACCTATTGTTGTAGCTTTATGACTGGTCTTTGTCTGAGTCAGATGCTGGTGTGAAGTGGCTTTGGAGCTTTTCAACACTGCATGAGAAAAGGTGTAAAAGCCAATGTAGATGCTGCACTGTTTGCCCCTTAAGATGGGCTGACTTCAAATGGTTTCAGACACTTTCACAGAGTCTGATCGCTGTGATCTTTACTGATTTGCCGGTGAGCTGTGAGTGACTCATTCTCAGTCCATTGTGTTGTTTTGTATTACCATTGATATTTTATTATCTTTAGAAACAGGAAAAATCTGCCCCAGAACATATTAAAACTGCTGCAAAGGGTACAAACTCTTCCAAAAGTGTGCTTCAAGGTGATTTATTCACTCAGTTAGCAGGTCAAATCTGCAAAGTGTTTCCTATATTATACAATTAGAAGCAATTGTTTTAGTTGCTGCACAAGACACAACCTGCTCGCAAAACTTCAGAAAGTGGAGCCGACTTAAACTGCTTGGTATGAAGTTGGATTCACAGTGACACCAGATTAATCCAAGACTGTTTGGATGATTAATGGGAGAGGAAATAAAGAGCTACAGCTCTGTTTTCAGTCTCTTGTTCTTCAGGAAACATTGGATCATTTGAAAATTGAAAGAGATTAATACTCCTTGTCTCTGTTTGGTGGAGTTGGTGATTACCTGTAAAATCTCACAGGAGTCATAGCTCGCTTTATGTAACAAGTTCAAATAGTTACAAACACTGTTTGGAATGTTGTTAGGATGTGTTACATATTAAAGCCCAAAATAGTCATTTAAAAGTATCTACGTATATGCAAACATGACACAGATAGTACAAGGACTTCCTCAGAAAGGCAGTGATTTAGGTAATAACTGCACAGTACTTTAGAAATATGTGCAAGCTTTTTGACTTTGGTATTCAAACATTTTAAAAACTCTTCTGCATATTAATAAATTACTTGGTCATAAATTCTTAAAACTCCATTAAGTCTTTCTCTCTTATTAAAAATGTATACATTTATTGGGATTAAATCACTTTTAAGTATGGAAGCCTAGCAAAAGGACACCGAAATGCTTATGTCAAATGATTTTGAGCTCAGCATTGACAAAACCCTAACCCCAAAAGGTTTTAATTTTTAGAACATCTTTCACGTATCGACCGTTTTAATCACCAAAGCTTTTAGAAGATATTGATTCATTGTTGAGGAGCTAAGCAGAAGTTTCTTAAGAGTTGGCCTGAATGGACATTAACAAAATGGTGCCTTTGATCCTTAGAGAAGGGGTGTCAAACTTCAGTCTTCAAAGGATGTTATCTTGCAACCTTTGGATGTGTCAAACGTCCAACATGCCTAAATCAAATGATTTGATTGACCTCCTTGTGCACTCACATAGTACTGCTAATGGGCTAATTATGCTATTCAGGTCTGCTAACATATATACATCTCCATAAACTGCAGGACACTGGTCCTGTGATGCAGAGTTTGAACTATGGCTCCAAAGAGCTTTTTTCCTGACATTTATCAAATTGTGTCATGTTTCCAAAATTTTAATCAAGAGTACGGAAAGGAACTAACTGCTTGAAATCTTCTAGGGGGCACTGTAACTGCATTTTGCCACTACCAGTTAATATATGCATAAATATATGTTCCTGATTGGAAAAATATTTTGCATATGCACTTTTTTCAAAGTTTTGAAGATATAGTTGGAATTTAGATGTATTAAGCCATTAAAACAAAACATTCCATGCTGCTACAGACACACCCTGCAGCCAAAAAACATAGTTTAAATAATATCAGAATATATACGTACAGGGAAGGTTTGAAAGTCAAGTGTTTTCAGTGAGAATAGCAGTTTAAAGTTTCATGGCAAGAGCTTAAGAAGTCTGTCATCAGCTAGGGCCCAGATGGTCTTTGAAAAACTGAAACTTTGCTAAACTCTAAACCCCCAAAACATGAAGAGACATGTGATGAACCTCAAAATTAGGGCTTTGATTCAAAATGGCCAACTTCTTCTATGTTTTAGGGCAAATCTCTAAATATTTTTTGTTGTTTGATCTTGGAGAGCTCTAGACGAGTAGCAATTTTTACAGCTCTTGGCAAATCTGGTGCAAGGAATTCCAGCTTAAGGTGAACTGTGGAGCATTTTTTTCTTTTCTCCCCCCAACCCCAACCAATAGTACACCTTTTTTTCATCTACCCTTAATGCTGTGCAAAGATTTAAAGACTGTTGAAAGTTAAAAAAAAAAAGGCTATTTATTTAATTTAACACAGATTAATAATATTATATAAATCTGAATATTATTGTTCATAGTTCTGAACAGGTTTAAGGGGTAACAGTTTATATATAATCATGAAGGATTTCAGTCTGTTTTTTTCCTGCAGTGGTCTAACCTCTTCAACATAAAATTAGTCTGGCTAGAGATGGAAATGGCAGCTAAAAAAACCAAAAAAAAACTGTTGTAATTAATTTAGCTTTTGCACTGCTTTTGATATTTGGGTCTAATTTTCATAGCGATGCATTAAACTGGTCCAGTGGGGTATAACCTATAGGGGGTGCTGTAGAGGAATTGTTCACTGTTTTGCACTGGATACATGCACATTATCAATGCTTGCGCAATTTTTCATGAATTTTGGGGAATGTTGAGGCCTTCGGGAAGGCAGTTCTTTCAACAAAAAGGAATTGGAGGAATAAAAAACACATGTAAGAATGATATCAGGTACTGCAGTGTAGTCAATAATCTTTTTTTTTTTCTTTTTTTACCCTGGTAACCGTTAAAATATATAAATTTTTCTGTCTCTAATCAAGATATTTTTATGAGTTTCAGGACTCAAAAAAGGCATTTCATTTTATAAAAGACAAAAGGTCATTGGACATTTGCAATTCAATAGGTCACCTGGGTGTATCAGGAAAAATCTTAATCTAAATTGGCCCTCACACTTTTGCATGAGATGTGAGTATATTTAACTAACATTCAGAAAAGACTAAAATACAGTGAATTTTAGTTTATAGTAATACATCAGTACATTATAGTTTAGTACATCATTATGAGAAGGAAAGGAGTTAGTGAAAAAATAGCAAAGCATGATAATGAAAGTGATCTACAAATTGACAAAAGTGCACAATAACCCCCAGCCTTTAATTCATCATCAGTATAGGTATTTTCTAAATATAAACCAAACGTATTAAAGGAAACTCTGTGGGTCACAATACATAGACATGTGCTTTCAATTAAGACATGAGGTGAGCACAAAGGATCAGTCTCCTATGGGCACAAGAATGTGAAACAGCCAGATTCATCACTGTGCAAGTGAGACAACAACAGTTTAAATAAAAAACAGGTAGAAGGAACTTTAAACAGGACTCAAGAGACTGATGTGGTTCACATTTGAATATAAATGTCAAAACTGAGCAGCATTCACCCTTTAAATCTCCACATCAAAGCACATCAAAGCAACAGACACAGCAAAATTTACACCTCAGACTGTGGTTCTCTTTTACACACATCCACAGCCTCAGTGCTGGTCACTGCTTGGGCCCAGATCACCACAACAAATGCTCCAAATGACCCACATCTTGTGGTATTTTTCCTTCCCTTCTCATAATTACTCACGTCAGCGGCGCTCTTCTTAGGTCAGCTCAGTGACAGTTGTCTCTGACTGGGCCTCATTTCGTTGCTATGTGCGTTTGAGTGACACAAGCCAAACAGGCAGGTTGTTTGCATTGGCTGCAGTTTGGCACGCACTTCACATGCCAACATGGCCAAAGTAGGATGTGCTCGAAGCTAATAATGTCCTGTCTGTGCTCACTTGGGCTGCTTTTTCTTTAGTAGGGAAAACGAGGGATTGTGGTTTGTGAGTGTGTGCGACCATAGCTGGCCCAAGATTGTATGGAGACCTAATACTTAATGGACTTAACTTATAACACTTTTCTAGTGACACCAACCACTCAAAGCACTTTAACACTATGCATCTCACCCCACTATCCCTGCACTTACTGCAGAGGGAGAAAGAGATCTACATGTGAAATATATTTTTTTAAAACATGTGAGCATGTTATTCATTTGGAAAGCATATTTTGTGTAGTAACAATTTAGCAGGTATTTCACATGGGTAAATGTCATTGTGTCCTAACTTATGAAACACATGGATGAAAACTTTCTGGATTTGATAGATGTTCCTTTGTGTTTTACATGTAAAACATTAGGCAGCGTAGTAGGCACAAAATACATGGGGCACACCTTTCATACGTCAAATGTTTACATGCTAGCTTGAGAAATGTAAAAAAAATAATTTAATTAAATGTGAATTTTGGCGTAGTCATATTGTGATCATGGTGTTTCTTAAAAATGAAAACATTGTGTGTTTCGTCAATTAGGGGGATCAGAAATGCAAAATTATTACTGTTAATGTAGCTAACAATAACCATATGCTTAGGATTACAGGCCAGTTGTGAATGAAGATACATAAATAAAATATATACATATATCTATATATATATATATATATATATATATATATATATATAAATATGTTTATTCATTGTTTTTTAATTTGTTGTTTTATAAACTTTGCCTACATTTTTATATTTATACTTACATTTATAAATTTAAATGTTTAAATTTAAGAGCAGGCTAAGTTTTTATAACCTACAGCCCCAAATAAAAAAGCAAGGTATGCGTGTGTAAGTGTGCGTGTGTGTGTCACATCAGAAGAGGATATATAAGTTTCTTAACAAGACTGACTCAGATCAATGCCTAGGAACCACTTAAAATCCTCAAGATTTTGTGTTGAACATTCAATCAGTTTGAATGATTATCACAATCAGCACAGATAAATTTTTTTTAAAAAAAATAAAAAAAATAAAAAAAACACTGAGAAGTCTCACCTTCTGTGAGCCAAGTCTCTTGTAGTTGGCTTAAATCCTGGAAGAGGTCTGTGTGAAAACAGAAAAGAAAGGCAAGAGTGAATATTCCTCATAGGACAGAAAATAATTGCGCACACACTGACATCGTTTCAGCTACTGGAAGCCCCCAAACCAAATCTGTTTGTTTCTGTGTCCTTTACCTTCAGATTCCTGAGGGGGTAATTCTGTGTCCATGAATTTCCTTTTTGCTGCCATCAACAGTCTATTTAGGGGCCCATTTCCTTGCGACTTCTGCAAAAGCAATAGATGTTAGCAGAATCCAGCCGAGCACTTCAACAGAAGTATC
Source organism: Alfaro cultratus (assembly GCA_903066825.1). Lineage (NCBI taxonomy): Eukaryota > Metazoa > Chordata > Actinopteri > Cyprinodontiformes > Poeciliidae > Alfaro > Alfaro cultratus. The sequence goes on from CAEFZX010007132.1 coordinate 46,061, forward strand.
AAAACAGTTCACGGCAGTCCTTCACTGTCCACCAATTGGGCACATCTGACCGGGAAATGACATGAAAGCGCACAAAGCAGCAATATGTTTTGTGATGCATATTTTAAAAGGACTCATCGTGCCTAAGACAATATCGCATGTGTCAGTTAAGGGTTATGGGGGGAACCTTTAGACCAAAAACAATTATTTGAAACAAACTAAACCAACAAAATAAATTGACAATAACTTTTAAATGCGCACAGGCGTAACTTAGTGGAGGCTTTCCCCCCCCTTCCCTTCCAGGCAGTTGCAATCAGTGCAGACAAACACTTTTTCTATCGCAACTCGTGCAGACGCGACGCGAACACGAATAAAGCCGCGGCAAGCAGCGAAACAACAAGGCTGGAGAAAACAAAACCAACAAAACGTTTATAGAATAAAGCAACAAAAAGCGTTGAGATATACGTACATTTGCTAAAGGGTAAGGCACTTGCTGGTCCAAATATCCATCCATCTTATAATCCATCCGTTTAACCGTTTGCGGTCATTTGCGCTGAGTTGGAGTGGGATCCACGCAGGCTGCAGGGAAGAGGAGGGAGCGCTGTTTGTGAATGGAGCTGCGTGGAGGCTGCATGCATAATGAGCTCCATTCACAAAAAATGCCGAGGGGAAGTGATGGCGAGTGATTACCCAGCGGGCTGCGGCCCTCTTTACAAATCTCTTTTGTGCACATACGTGTGTGTGTTTGCGTGTGTGTGTGAGTGAGGGAGTGAGTGCGCGTTGATTTCACAAGCAAATAAACAACCACTTGCATTCAGTCATCAAATAACGCGACTTTTACTTTTTTTTTTATTTGCATAACAAATCGCCTTTATGATATTGAGACATACGGAATGATTGTATTTTGCCGACTACATACAATTTTTTTTTTTCTCAATATTTCTTGCCACGTCTGCCCCGGGTTTGTTCTCGGATACAGCCAAGTCCAGAAAGTGTAAAGAGAAACAGATGTTGCGTTCACCCCTACCCCCCCAGTTCATCTGAATTTTGATCAGCTTTCTGTGGAATAGATTTGAAAGTGTGGAGTGAGCTGTTATTTCTGCAGCAGATCTAATTTTGGTGAGACTCGCTCTTCCAGGTCGGCTCCACCGGACGGTTCTGATTGGTGGGTCTCCTCTGAAGGGCTCGAATTTCTCGCTTTTGTCCGGTTGAATTCACCGACTTCTGAATGAAGTCTCGGTTCCCCGTGTGAGCCAATCAGATAGCTGATCGTCGGGGTCCTAGCAACGATGGGCGGGGCTGACACACGAGCAGCCAATGAGCTCTGAGTAGATTGTGGCTTTTTTCTGCTGGATTTTCCAGTTGTTTTTCATTCACAAAAAAGGAAGAGGGGAGCGAGAGAGAAGGGGGAAAAAAAGTCCATTCATAAAAACTTGCCCTGGCATGAAAGTCTTAACATGTTTTTTTCGCCTTTGCATGGGAAAACTCAAATAATCTCCTGTTATTTACCTGCTTTCAGGTCCACGGCTCTGTAGTTACGACAAGCTGTTATCAGAACGTTGGAAGAAAAACCTTGAACATTAAACCTGACTCCTAGAAGCACAGGAATATGCATTCTCCCATTTTTGTGGCTTAAGTCTACCTCACAAGAAAACCACAGCATTTAAAATGCATATGGACAGTTCTTGTGTGAATGGGGCCCAGGACAGCCCTCTCCTTCTGCCCCCTGCTCCCCATATACATCTCCGATCTCCAAAGATAACCAAAGTAAATGCAAGAGAAACTTTTTAAATGATGTATTCTGGCAGCATATACAGCAATAATCACTGGAATCTTGTTTGTGTGTGTGTGTGTGTGTGTGTGTGTGTGTGTGTAGAACCATATCATTTAGATTCTGTCAGTAACACATTTTCCTGCCCTATGACATGATGGTGCCCTTGGTGATGACCCACACTGAGCCACCAGTGAAAGCACATTCGAAGGTTTTATACAAAAGAGCAGTGAAATATATTCAGCTTGTTTAAACCACTTTGTACCTGTTTCAGGACGTTTTTTTTTTTTTTTTTTTTTACAAATAAATAAATAAATAAATACAAAAACTCAGAGAGAATCAGAGTAACTCCAGAAAGTTTTGGGCTTAGGGGTCAAATTGGGGCCCCTTAGTCTTGGTGTGAACACTGGAACCAGAAAGCATAAAATTATTTAATAAACAAGGGATCTTTATTCTTGTAAGAATTTGTTTAAACAGCATAACCTATAGGGCAATTCTTTCAAGTAGATCGATGCCAAAGTTAGCTACGTTGAGAGGTTCCAGAAAAAAATTGTCAATAGCTTTAAAATAGGATAACTTTCTTTTGTTGATTTTGAAAAACTGGCAAACAAATAAATAAATGTTGAAAGTCTTTGGACGTTAGTTGGAATGAAAATTGTATGTCCTTTTCCAGAAGGACATGTATGTCTGAAAATCAAGAAAATAATCAACAAAGAATTTTATTTAAATGGAATGGGAAGAAAACTATCTGCCAAAACTGAACAATTAGCAGAAAAAAGATGCTGCAATTAGAAGGAGCAATACTGAGTTTAATAATTAAAATTGTGTTTTTCTAATAAGTTAGCAATACCTGACAAAAATGACTTTTCCTGAACCATTCACAAATACAAATATGCATTTAGGACTTTCTGGAAAGAGGGAAGCAGTAAATTTATGCAATAAATTTAAAGGACTGGCCATTAATCCCTACCGGTCCCCTCTTCATGGCACCACTGGAGAGAAGAGTTCAGATTGGATTTGCGTTCAGTTTCAGCAGTGACTGAGATTCAGAGATATTTCATGAAGCACGTTAGGACCATCTGTGTCTTCTCCTTCCTCCTCTCTCATCTGCACTGTACAAGTTACTTCCTGTTTAATGATATTTAGATGCCCATTTATATGTATATAACAGGCTATAAATATTGAATTAGGTCTTTACAACTATGGCTGATACATTTCCCTACAGTACGAGGCAGATTTAAAATAAATTGAATTATGGTTCTTCGAAACTATCTTTCTTCTACAGAAATAAGACTTGTTTTACTCAACAAGTCCAAGATTATTTAATCTCCTCTTTTGGACTATATTGACTTGATGTTTATGAATTCACCTGGACAATATATTAAGAAATTGTATTGTTGTGCACATTTTTGTGGATATTGTGTTCACTATTGTCATTTGTATGCAGCTGCTGGTCATCCCTCTCTCTCTGTTTGTAGACAGTCACATGTGCTCCGTGTGTGAATATATACTGAGGAGACTTACTTGACTGTTTTTATTATTATGTCCCAAAACTGGCATTATCCGCTTTCCCGTCCATACGAATTAGAACAGACATGGTTCTAACTCTAGAACCATGAAGGGGCAGCATTGCAATATGCTGCCCCTTCTGTGTGAAAGGACTTTAAGTTAGAGTCAAAATTGATAGAGAATTTGGCTCTTGGTGAACTAAAATCCCTTAAAGAAGAGTGTTTTGTCAATTGCAATAGCTTTTTTGTTAGTTGGTCATGTTTTTTTTTTAAATTTACTAATTTGATCATTTTATGCTTCCAAGCATTTCAAACTAAACAAATGTATGTTGCAGATCTCAATAAGGTTTTTTATATGGTAAACTAAGGTTATTAGTATTACTTCATATCTCTTTTAAAAACTCTGCTGTTCCTACATGAGCTGATGGGAAAGCTGCAAACAATGTATTGGCTACTTTCAAACTTTTTATGGGCACTCCCAAAAAAACTGTTTTCAAATGTCAAACAGTTATAACCTCCTCCACTTTTGAATTTTGAATTAACTGTGATTGAACACATTTATTGAGAAACTGATTTCCAAAATTTTGCTAGCCAAGAAATAATTTTAATAGGATCTGTTTGTCAACATGAAGTAGGCCAAACTATCTCTTTATGGACGATGTGTGTTCCATTGCATCTGATGTAAAATCTATTGCAGCGTTTTTAAGAAGAAGACATCATAACATGGCGTTGTAATAACAGTTAAACAGTGGTACAAGTGTAATGATGTGGTTTCAAGAGCTGAAAGACTTGCCTTAACTGTTGGAGCCCTGAACTTGGCCCTTTGGTGAAAAAATAAAAATAAAAATCCTGGTTAGAGTTAAATTGTACAGAATAAAAGTCACATTATATGTGTATAAAAGTCATGAAACAATGTAAAAATGGCCTTGATCATTCCCAAAAAGCTTGTCCTTTTAAAGTGGGTTTATACACTTTTGAGGTCCTCTGTAAATTATTTTCCTTTGTGTAAAGAATTCTTTTCAGTGTTCAAACTAAAAACACAGCATCAGACTAAAGTGTGACTAAAACTAATTTACATATGAGTAAAGAGCCTGACGAAAACGGAATTAAAATCTAAACCAAAGCTGTAAGAACTGTGTGCTTATGTATTTGTTGAGTGAAAGCCAAAAGCAAGCAGAAAGCCTTTTCCACGAGTACTTGTCGAGATATACGCCGCTAACCTGACAACATCATGTTGCTACAAATCACACAAGATTTACAACATCTTTAGACCCTTTAGGATGAATTGTAAAAGTGAAGACCATTGGCAGTGGCTATCGATCGATTCCCATGTATTTCATTTACAGAACCCTCCCCCCCACACACACACATGAACACTCGCAAAGTGCTGAAAAGCATTGTGAAATCTATTGTAATAGTCATCCACCTTTGAGTCTAATTTAGCTTCGTCAGCAGTGAGATAAGTACTGACAGAGACAGACGGGAGACATTTTAAGACCCGTGCAGCACTGTGGAGTGGACTCAAAGTGCTTATTGATCAAAGCTGGCTGTGCTTGATGGATGGATGAAATGTTATTATAGCTTCAAACGTTGTAGTTATGGAGAGACACAGTGCCGAAAATGGAGGCAAGAAAAAATGAAAAACTTAGGAAGAAAAGTCAAGTTTGAAGCGAAATGGATGGACAGACACACATAGAGTGATTGGAAAAGGAAATTTAAAGAGAAGACTCATGAGGTGAGGCGTTGGGGGAGGGTGCGGTGAGGAATTCTTGTCGACAACACCTCTTGGGTTCGGGTCTCTTTCTCTATCTGAAGCTTTTAGTCTTCATTCCTCCTCTAGTTCTCCCGATAAGGCCGATGGTGACTGATATAGAAATGAGGATTCCTGATAATACAAGGACATCACATACAGATTTACTGGAAGCATAATACATGATCTTAACAGTCAGAACCACAGCAGATTTTTAACAATTAGAAATGCATCAGTCAGAGATTTTGTGGATGGTTTCTGCTCTCTGATTTTGTAAAAGTTGAAAAGCACTGGCACTGATTTTAGTCCATTCCAATTTATCCTTTCATTACCATAAATAACATTCAAAATACAATAAAGTATTTTCTGCTTTCATAATTTTGTGCTGTCTTCACAATCAACTATTTATTGTTAAAAGACATAATGAATCTTCTCAAAAACAGAACCAAGTGATTTTGCCTTTTTTGTTCAGGTCTCATAATCTTCAAAAATTTTCTAATAAAGCCAAACTAAAAAGCAGAACATACATCCATTACAAAACAGATTGTACACTGTTAGCTTTTTTATTTCCTTTTTTGTATTCCTTAAACCATAGACATGCTGCATATCGCAATATAAACCAGTATTTGTCACACGTTCCAGTCAACAGTAATAACAGCTGCGTCCAGCTTAATATTTGGGGGGGAAAAACTCTGATTTATTCCCAGAAGTGTTAAATTATTAAAGCACTTAGTCATTTTTTTAATTGTTATTAGGAATCGTCTTATAGGTTTTCTGTTAATCGTCCTTTTGTGTATTAGAACCAGAGCCGTTATCACATTGTGTGTGTTTTGGTGCGGAATCAAACTTTTTTATTCCATTTCCTTACAAAGAGATAACGTTTTTCTACTTCAGCTGATATTCTTTTTGCCCATGTTTTCCAAAAAACTAGCAGTCACATTTAACTCTTGGTCAGAAAATCTGTCCTGGCTGGAACGAGCAAAGAGGAGGAAACCTCTCTCTCTCGTATCACTCCACCTGGAAAGTTGCTACAAATATAAATACTTGTGTGAAACAATAGCACAGGAGTCTCATATGCCTTTGTGTCTTTCTTGTGTATCAGTGCCCAAAAACAGGTTCTTTGGATAGTTTCTTTTCCAAGACAACCAAAAATAATAACACCTCTGCGCAAGTTCCCAAATATCTGACATCTCTGCTGCCAAATCTTGACACCCAGGGTTGTTCCATGTCCTGCCTGCAGTGTGAAACACAAAGTATCTGGTTTACACCCAGGACAGCATTTCCTAAGAAAACAATACACACCTTAAAATAACCTCAGTCAAAATAGAGATCGCTCTGTTTGTTGCATGATTTTTTTCCCCCTCCAAACACTTCCTTCAAAGGCCAAGTTGGATTATTTGAACTCATGACCTTCCTGAAAAGATTCCTCTGTTCACGGTAAAGAAACACTCCATATCATGTTGCCCCTCAACAATTTGCTCTAAGCAGGCATGCTTTAGTGCATTACAGTGCCTTTCAAAAGTATTAAAGTTTTACACTTTATCCTTAAGCACAAACTTCAAGGAATTTTACTGAGATTTATTGTGATAGACGAACACAAAGTAGTCCTTTATTGCAAAGTTGAAGAAAAATGTCACAGGGTACAGAGTAACAATGTATGATACAAAAATCTGAAGTTTGGAATGCACATATTTACAGATATTCTCAGAGGAGCCTTTTTGTGTTGGCAAGTGTACAGATTGTAAAAAAAAAAAAAAAAAACTCCCTCAAGGGTTCCAGAAATGTCATCTGAAAAGGTTGATGCACATTTGAATTCAAACAAATATTATCCTCTACATATTTACCTTTCTGTTTTATGAAACAGTTTTTAAAATCAAACATAGTTAACATGAGTAAAAAAAAAAAAAAGAAAGCTAATTTGGACATCAGAATCAGACCAGAATCATGCCTGTCTTTGTAAGTTTGCAGTTATCTCATACTTTTTCTGCTCAAATGACGCACTGATCAGAGATTTGTGAGAAGATTAGGCTATGTTTTATAACCAAAAACTAATGTCCCTGACCTCTATTCCATTGATCTTAATAATACTATTTGTTCACTAATTTGGATTTATACTGAGATTAAAATAAACACAGGTGAACTTAATTTCTGAAGTTCATGTGGTTTCTGAAGGTGCCTGGTTAGTGGTTTCATTACATTCTATTAAGAGGCATCAGAGGAAAATAGGACTGAAGACAAATACACCCTATAGTTTTTGTTCATATGCAGATTACATTTTGCATAACACTTTAGACACCACATATCATTTTACTTCGACTTCCCATTTTCTACTTTATGTTGGTCTATTATGCACTATAGACCAACCCAATAAAATGCAGTTCACAAAATGTGAAAAGGTTTAACAGATTTGACATCTTTCGCAAGGCCTTGCAGCTGGAACAGCAACAGTTGACTTTTTGTTTTAGAGATCAAAGTGTAAGAATAAAAGGTGGCAACTTCAAACATTATTCCAGAAAATTTAATTTATAGATCCCAGTAATAGAATTTGGCCAGAGAAGAAAATGTGACTGCCATTCATGCACCACCCTGTAAATTTCTGGCAGTTCTGTTCAGGCTCCTAACAGCCTGCGCTTGCCTCTGTTCTCCTTCAATTGGCGTGTATTTAAGGAAGCACAACAAAACTGAAAGGGATCTATAAAATGAGAAACACTCCGTTTCATGTTTAATGCATGCCTCCATAGATGTGTGCATTTCCTCCCTCTTTGCCCGTGTGAGTTGTAAAACCCTCCCAAGGTCCCTCTCTTCATTCCCTCATCACACTGCACCGTTGCTGGGATTCCTGCCTGTGTAAAAGCCATAGTCCAGAAATGTCACTGCTGGCATGTGATGAGAGCTGGTGCGCCAAACCAAGCGTGCCTTCTAGCCACCTGCGACCCAACCTCCTCTAGCACACACTGGCTTGCTTGTTTGTTCACCATCCATTCCTTTGCCATTCCGCTTCTAAGTCAGCCTGACTGGTCTGCCCTGGGCCTGTGAAAGATCAATCAGGTGAACACAATAGCATTTATAGGGGTGTTTTTGACTGGTGGCCCTGTAGAATTAAGGCTGCTGTGCAGCTGCACCGGCCCGCTTGGGCTGCCAGAAACACAAACACAAAAGCCGAGTCAAAACGCTCCCTTACAGATGTACAAATACATTCTAACATGTAGTTTTACAATCGAAATACTGATTTGATTTTCTATTTAAAAGTTTGATCCACATATAGGCTAGCTGGGATGTTTTGTTTCTGAATCAGATTTTTTTTTATTACAAGGTTGAAATTTGGAGCTGAAAGTTTGGCAGAAAGTTTTTACTAATAGGCATATCTCTATATTAGTTAGATCTGTATGTTTTAAAAAATGTCTAGAGAATGTGGGCTATATACATGAACTGAATAGAATTGAACATAAAGGCATCAATACCAAGTTGTCAAGATTTATTTTGAGTCTTTAAATTTTTTTTCACTGATCAGAGTTGTTTTGTTTGTAGGAATTTTGCAGAGTTTGTTGTTTGAACTTTACAAACAGTTAATATCTGCAGATGCTTTTTATTATTTGTCTCTTTTACACGATATGTTGTGATCCCTAGTTGTTTAGTTGTTTTGGAGTTTGATTTATTTACTCTATCTTGATTATTCTGTGTTCTTTGATTAGATCAGTCTTGCTTCTGTTTTGCTTTAGTTCAGTCCTTATTAGTGTTTCAAGTTATGTGTACTTCTCGTTTTTAGTTACTCTAATTGTGTTTCTAAAGTCTAGTTATTCTTTAGTGTTAGATTTATTTCCTGTTCCCCAGTGTATTTTCTCTTGCCCCATGTGCCATTTTCTCTCTCTCTCTCTCTCTCTCTCTCTCTCTCTCTCTCTCTCTCTCTCTCTCTCTGGCTCTCTCTCTCTCTCTCTCTCTCTCTCTCTCTGCCTCTCTCTCTCTGCCTCTCTCTCTCTCTCTCTCTCTCTGCAGTATCTGTTTGAAAACGGTCGAGTGGAGAACATCTTCATGGATCGCTTCTACAGCAAGTTCTCCACAGATTTCACCAACATGCTGAAATGTTTTCAGCCCACCATCACTCCCAGAGGTGAGTTAACGTCAGACACAGCAGTCGCTAACTTTGTTGCGATTTATCTGCGTTTTTCCTTCGCAGGTTACGTGCATTCCCGCGTGGAGGAGGAGTTCCTGTGGGGGTGCAAGCAGCTGGGGGCGTACTCCCCCATCGTCCTCCTCAACACGCTGCTCTTCTTCTCCTGCAAATACTTTGGCTTCTCCACGGTGGAGCAGCACCGCCAGCTGTCCTTTGCCCACGTCATGCGCTGCACCAAAACCAACCCGGACAACAGCAAGACGACCTTCCTGCGCTTTTACCCGCCCATCCCCGTAACCGAGGCAGAGTCAGGTATTGGTTTGCACTGCAAAACACTAAATCTCTCCAAGTATTTCTTAATTTCTAGTGCAAATATCTCAGTACACTTGAAATAAGACAAAACCAACTTTGAAGTAACTTTTCAGCAACGTACAGGAGTTTGTTGTAAATAAATAATTTATTAACATTCATAAAAAGCAGTAGTTCCACTGTTGGATTATTTCATTTTTAACTTGTGAAAAATGTCTTTATAAGTTAAATAATCTACTAGTGCTGAAACGATTAATGAAATTAATCATCAATAATTGATTATTGAAATACTTTTTAACTAATTTAGTAATTGATTCACTGGAGTACACAGACTCAGAACTCCTCCAGTGGTAGTTTTAGCTTCACCTGGTTCAAATTCGCTAAAGGAATGCTACGTTGTTGTATTTTAGAGCAATAAAATCCTTTTCTTATTTAAAAAGGAATTAAATTGTTTTAAATGCATCTGTTAATATCATATATTTTACAGAAAAGACTTCGGTGTTGATGTGGAATCTGCCAATTTTTTGTGTTTTTATCCAGTTTCAACCTTAAAGTGATGGAAAAACTCAAATATAATCCATAGAAAGCTGAGTGTTATCCAATTTATTCATATATTTTGGTCATTTCTAGTACACTGTATTTCTTTGTGTATGCAGGAAAGGTGAGACATAAAGACGGTGACAAACGTCAGTGATTTGGCTCGACTTCTCCCAACAGTTGACTGTAATTCTTGTGTTCAGATCCAGATGGAGTTCCAGCAAAGAGGCGTAAAGAGGAAGAGAGTAAGGAGGAAATCCTGGAGATGATGGAGAACATGGAGAACCCTCTTCGCTGCCCAGTCAGGCTTTACGAGTTTTACCTCTCCAAGTGGTGAGTGGATGATGGACAAAAATGCAACCCCACCTTTTGGTTCTTAATTTTTCCCCCGCTATTATTATTATCATCATCAAGGCTATTTTGCTCCTAATTTGATTAAAATACAGTTCTTTAAACCAAATTTTCTTAGACAAGTTTGTGTAATCTCTCTTGTGTGCATTGTTTCTTAAAATAAGTAAACAAAAATATCATACCAAAAAAAAAAAAAAAACATCTCCAGAAGATAAATGTTAAGCAAAATGAGGAAGAAACAGTAGAATATCCAATAAAAACCTGACGGATTCATCATCCTTGAACTGAGTTTTTAGCAAATACATTTTTGGGGAATAATCACCTTGGAGCTAAAATCCTATATTCAATCAAACTCTTCCATTTCTTTTGTGTTTTTATATACATTCAGCTAAAGAAATTGGGTTTTTGCTGCAAATTTGTCTTAATTTCCCAAATAATTGATTTAAATATTAATTTTTGCCAAGTTTTTGTTTACACAACAGTTGTTCATCCCTTAAATTTTAAAACCTTTCCATTTTTATTGTGGGGTTAAGTTGTTTAAAAAACTTGAAAAATAGTTCAAAAACCATCTGTTACTGTGAATTAAAATGATGGGAAAAGCCGAAGCAAAGCTTCAACAGAAGCTTGGAAAGCTGTTGATCAGGGTTACTGTTAAATATGACGGAGTGAAATGTCCTCCTCATCCTCACTCTGTTTTCTGGTATTTTTCTTTTCCAGCTCGGAGTCGGTGAAGCAGCGCACCAACATGTTCTACCTTCACCCTGAGCGTTGCTGCGTCCCAAACAGCCCGCTGTGGTTCTCGTCCACGCCTCTGGACGACAGCACCATGGAGTCCATGCTGATCCGCATCCTCACCGTCAGAGAGCTTCATCTCAGGACCAAGAAAGACCAGCCGGTGGTTTCTGACCCGCCTTTTATACCTGAAGAAGAGGATGAAGACTCTGAGTGATTAAAAAAAAAGAACCGAAGTGACCTTTTCGTGGTGTTGCAACTGGCTGTCTAAATGTAAATAAACGTAAATGTTCACTACAACTTGTTCTCGGTAACTCAGCAGTGTGCTAAGCTGGAGAAAAGTTCCTTTCCTAAACTCTGTTGAGCGAGAGTTGCACATTTTCAAACGCACACTGTTTCTGCAGACTGTTCAGCTCGCAGACTGTTTACTGCTGCTCAAAGATGAAGACACAAAGCTCATCGATTTAGTTGCATCTTGTTGCTTTTGGTTTCCTTCCAGGTATTATGATTCCTGACATTTCAGTGCACGCAAGTCTGCCGTGTTTTCTTTTCTTTTTTGAAAGGTAAATAATGAATGGTCTGCAGTAAATCTGGAAATATACAAAACTTAAATACTGAGTTTGTTTCAGAAGTTGTTGGCCCAATAACAAGAACTGAAATTGTCTATAAACTTAATTCACCTTAATTGTATTAGGGGTTTTTTTAACTCCTGAAAATGATTTGATATCTTTAAAGCTAAAGATGCATGTTAGATTTTAATCTTGGAGTGATGGTGTCCTGGATGTTTTAGATGTGAACCTGCTGCAAAATATCAAATTCAAATCTTTGAACTAGTGCAAAAGGTTAAGCAGGAGTTTACTCATGAGCTAATCATTTAAATCAAGTAATCGAGACCATAAAAATCTAAAACATGCAGGGTACCAGCCACAAAAAAAGAAACAATCCCAGAGGCCTTTTCACACAACTGTCAAATTTTGTTGTATTATAAAACTAAGCCAGTATTACAGGCTGAAATGAGACCATAATGATTAATAGTAATGAGGGTCCTGGGATATAATCCAAAGATGTTTGTTCTCCAACATCCTGAGAATAAGAAGCAATTTGAATGTAACTGAAGGAGTGGTAAATTGTAAAAGGAAGAGCAAATACTAACCTGAAACACAATATTTTGCCATTTTGAGTTTTTGGTATTTTTTGGGATGTTGAATCCAAAATGAGTCCTGGGATCATAATGCTGGGTAACTGCAGCAAGCAAATGTTGTATCTTGGTTATTTTAACCTCCTGTCCTTAGATTGTAGCTGTCTGTTTTATATCGTTCTGTTTTTAATAAAATAATGTCTTAAATTGAATTTGTGAACCTGAATTATTTTTCTCTCGTCTCTGATAGTTACATTTTAGGGGGTTTTTTAGTGGGGTTATGAGGACTTTGCCTGTCCTCACAATGTCCCCATAAGACACGTTCAAACGTTCTTCACGGGTCTCAGCTGCTCCTTGCATCTGATTCGCTCGTTCAAGTGTCAATCACTGACGTCACACTAAGCCAGTGACGTTACAGTCAATGATTGGTCAAATATTCCGCCGTCCGCGTTGACTAGTTATTTACTTCGGTCACGTGGTCTTTCAGACGGAATGAGAGTAAAAATAACTGCTATGGTTTCTCTACACTAAAGAAAGCTATTCTGATACTGAAACGAAGGTTAGTGTTGCTCATTGTGAAACTTATGTCCCAGTGGTCTTGCTCCAATGCCGTTTAGCAAAGCAAGAAATGGAGGACATGATTTAAGAGAACAAACTGGTTTGAATTTGTTGTGATTAGCATGCTAACTAATCAGGTTTGGGAGCAACCCAAAGTTAGCCACACGTAGTGCTAGAGCTTTCTGCAGTTCTAGAGCTTTCTGCAGTGCTAGAGCTTTCTGCAGTGCTAGAGCTTTCTGCAGTTCTAGAGCTTTCTGCAGTGCTAGAGCTTTCTGCAGTGCTAGAGCTTTCTGCAGTGCTAGAGCTTTCTGCAGTTCTAGAGCTTTCTGCAGTTCTAGAGCTTTCTGCAGTGCTAGAGCTTTCTGCAGTTCTAGAGCTTTCTGCAGTGCTAGAGCTTTCTGCAGTTCTAGAGCTTTCTGCAGTTCTAGAGCTTTCTGCAGCAGCAGTCAGAGCAGTAAGCATGGTAGCCAGGTAGAGAAGCATTGCTAAAGTCACACTGGTTGCATTTCTATTTAAACTACCAGTATTCAACTGCTAATAAACTTTTATTTGAGGTCATCATTATCTTGCAGCTTTTGTCTGTACCCTGTTGCACTTAAGTGGGATATATTTAGCTATTGCACCATTTCATTTGGCAAATTTAAGTGATCTGTTAAAAGTTATGACTTTATGTGCAAAAAATACACAATATTTATGATGGGACTTGTTAAATATACAGTAATTGGCCAAAAAGTACCAAGAAACCAACACAGGGCTTTATGAAACCCACATTGGACCCTATAAAACTATTAAATTATAGTAATGCTTTCTGGTGTTTCCTGAGACAAACTGTCTGCAGACATTACTCACTTTTTCAGGTCACTGTCAGGCAAATCTTGATAACACTGTTGTTCCCCTTGTGATGCAACCACTTACAACTATATTGTAAAATTGCAAATGAATTGCAAATCAAGTCATTTACATTAAAATTGATCTGCATTCATACTTCTTCTTGCATCAAAGTACTTCAAATATATACATTTCCCCAAGTTTTTGTTATTTACTGTGTATTTCAGTAGAATGTATTTCTTGTCAAGCACATATGCTAAAGTCATATTTAGACCTGTCACTGCTGAAAATGTAGAAAGCATTATGAAGAAAACAGTCAGACATTAACAAAAACAAAAAAATAATTCTGAAATATTTGATTTAAAACAGATTATTGGAAAGTACCTGCTATTAAATACTTCTTACTAGCATCAAGACATAAACTTAAAAAAAATTATATCAATTTGTTTGTTTCCATTCTTTAATATGATTGTATGAAACCGTTCAGTATAATGTTAAATCTCCAGTTTCCACATTTAAAAAACCTTAAATCTTATTTTGAAATAGTCATGGAAGAGCAGAGAGGGAAACAGACCCCTGAGCAAGATGCCATGGAGCACATTGCTGCTTGTAAAGACAAACCCTTCCTGGAGGAAAAGTTCATTGACTCTTTTAAAGGTAGGAGGTGCGTTTCTTTTTTATTGTTTAGGTCAGTCTTTAGCCACATTCACAGAATCTTCTGAACTTGGGCCACAGCGTCATTTACTGTAAATAAAACAAATAACCGCTGACTGTCAGTTAATCAGATGTTCTTGGTCTTAATCTAATGTAAATATAAGTTTATATGTAATATTATTCTGAATTTTATCTTGAAATCACAAGTTCAACATTTTTGTAGTTTTATTTTTTAAAGAAGAATCTTGGTCAGATTTTAGTTATTGAAACTATGGATTCTGAAAAACCCAAATCAACACATTGTGATTTGAGTTGATGACATATTTTCTAGGAAGAGGTGTGTTCACTAATAAAACCATCAAGCCGTCTATGTTTGTTGTGGAATATCGTGGGAAGAAATTCTCAAGTGGCATCAGATCTGAGGAGAGAGGCGGCGATGCTTTGAATGGTTTTATTTTTGAATTTTCCTGGAAAGGAGAGCGATGGCGGTAAGTTAACTTTCATTTGATGTGAAAAGTTGGAAATCATTGTCCTGAAGGAACACAGTTCTGATATGATGGTGGTTCTCTGGCAGCATTGACGCTTCGAAAGAAGACAACACACTTGGCCGACTTGTGAATGATAATCACATACGTCCAAACTGTGAAATGAGGAAGGTTGTTTGTGAAGGGAAGCCACACTTGTGCCTGTTTGCAGTTGAGGAAATCTCTCCAGGCGAGGAAATAACTTACTACTACGGAGAGTCCAGTTATGAGTGGCGCTCAAAGGTAGGTTCAGAACAGTTCAAACAGCTTTCAATCACCTGGATGTTTTATGGTTTGTCTACTGAAGGTGTGCCAAGCTTTGTCTCATTAGCTTAAATATATTCTTAACATTCTGACAAGGAATATGAATGGAGCTGTGTGCCTAAGAAGACCAACAATGTTCAGTTGATCTCCACGTTGATAACAAATGTGTTAGAAAATCACTTTACTGATTAAAATTGTTACTCAAAGAAAAGTTAGAATGGATTTGAAATGTCCTTTTTTCACTAAAACAATGAAAAACCAGGTTCCAAATACCTTCCAAAGGCACTGCTGAGGAAGAGGAGGGTAAAGCTCATGCAAATTTAGAAACCAAAGCAGATTTTAAGTGTTGGGTAAGGAAGCACTTATATATTTTTAAGGCTATGCGACTGTAAATGCACAGACATAAAAACACTTTTGTTGTTTTGCATCTCACATAGATATGTTAAATTCTTTCTGAAAGACTTTAATGTTGGTATTGTAAGGCAGCTTTAAACTATTTTGAGTTTTTAACATTTTTTATTGCTGTGCGTTGTTTTTCATGTCTGTTTTAAACTGCAGCTAAGAAAACAATGTTTTATTTGAAGTATAATTTTTAACAGTTGAAAATCACTGTTATATAATCGTGTTTTGTCAAAAAGGAATGATGTTAATACTATTTTTATAACCATTGATATGTAATGTTTCTCATTGCATTTGCAGGAATTTTACTGTGGGTCAACTTCTTTAAAGAGAGACAGCCGTCCTTCATCATCAACACCTCGGCCTAAAAGGGTTTGTGAAGAATGAAATAAATCTTAAGTCTTTCTTGGTTTTATTTTTTTCATTTCAGTTCGAAGTTTAGTGTTAAGTTATGCATATTTGTCTTATACTCCTCCAATTCTGTATAAAGATAAACATCCTAAATGCTTAAATTTAATATATTTAGAAAGTTTTAAACAATGTTTTTTAAAAAAATCATATTTGTCTGAAATAATTTATCTGAAAACTATCAGTCTATGTTTATCTTATACCTGTTTGCTGTAGAAATGTGTTTCAAATCTATGTTTTAGATATGAAATAAAAATGAGATTGGAAAAGTGTATAATTAAAGATGGAAACGCTGACAAAAGATTATTCACATGTATCTCTACTTTGGTTCTAGTCAAAGAAGTCACAGATTTCCTACCGTGAGGAATCTTCTGACAATGACGATGACCAACCTGGACCAAGTGTTCGAGCGACTTCACGTTCGGCTGATC
Source organism: Alfaro cultratus (assembly GCA_903066825.1). Taxonomy (NCBI): domain Eukaryota; kingdom Metazoa; phylum Chordata; class Actinopteri; order Cyprinodontiformes; family Poeciliidae; genus Alfaro; species Alfaro cultratus. The sequence goes on from CAEFZX010007132.1 coordinate 62,313, forward strand.
GGGAATCTTCTCCGGACCGAACCGACTCTTTCATGGAGCCATCAGAGGAGGGCTCTCCTGATGAACACAAGTCCAAAAAGGATTATGAAATCTGCAAACCCAAACATAAACGCATGAAAATGTCTCCCACAAAAGACAAATCTCTTATTTCCAAAAACCACTGCTTTGTTTGCAGAAAAGGGATGCACAAAATTTCTCGTCATCTCCAAAAGCACGCTAAGGAAGAACCTGCAATCGCAGAGGCGTTTTCATTTCCTCCAAACTCAACCGAACGCAAAAGGCTGCTTAACATATTAAGAAACAGAGGAAATTTTGATCACAATCAGGAAGTGCTGAAGAGCAACACTGGAGAATTGAAAGTGAAAAGGCGACCAAAATCTGGCAGCATGAGTTCAACAAGCTTCGTGTACTGTCCGTATTGTAAAGCCATGATGACACAATCATTACTGTGTCAGCATGTACCCAAATGTATTAAAGCTGTACTTTCTGTAAATAATAGTGTCATAAATGACACTGAGCAGTTGGAGTCAGTGCACAGTATCCCTCCTGATGTGAAGAAGATACTTTTAGGGATGGAACAAGACGAAGTCGGACTTGTGATTCAAAATGATCACCTTCTGATTCAGCTGGCAAAGAGTTTATGCAGAAAGTACAGAAACGACCCATGCAAGGAGCATTCTGTCCAGGAGAAGCTGAAGGAAATGGGGACACTCTTGTTAGATCTGATTAAAAAGAGAATATTAAGCTTTGAAGATGCAATACAATCCAAGAAATTCTCCAGCATTGTCAATTCAGTGAAAAACATTGTGGGTTTTGATCCCATAATGCAGACTTACAGCAAGCGAGGACTTGCTTTCAATTTGGGAAATTCACTGAAGAGGATCGGCAAAATCATTCTTAATGGGGAAAATACCAGTGAAACAATGAGGAGTTCTGCTAAACTATTCCTAGAAATGTGTGAGGACGAGTGGGGTGGACTTGTGTTGGACACCACCTTCTCATCAGTGAGAGGACAAAAAGTTAGCAGTCCAGCTGCAATACCTTTCACACGTGATGTACAAGCTTTCCATTCCTACCTGGAAAGATTATCAGCTTCTGCCACTGAAAGCTTGAAGACATCTGACGATCCTCAAGTCTTCAATGTACTTTCCAGAGTCACACTTACACAGATTTCAGTTTTGAGCAAATGCAGAACTGAGGTTTCAGAAATGACACTGAAGTCTTTCGAGGAGAGGGGCGACTCCACCAAGGTTTTGTCCAAGCACTTTGCAAAGATAAATATTCTGAGCAAAAGTGGCCAGAACGTCGCCATTCTTTTGACCTCTGAACTCACCAGCACCATTACTTTGCTGATCAGCAAGAGGCTGGCCTGTGGTGTCCATGAGGACAATCCTTTCTTGTTTGCAAAGCCAGACTCTTCTGTCACAAGCCACTACCACGGATCTCACTGCATCAAGTCTTTCTCAAGCCTGTGTCATGCGGAAAACCCTGAGAATCTCAGGGCTGCCCATCTCTGCAAGCACATGGCAAGAATATTCCAGATTCTGATGGAGAACGACGAGCTTGAACACCTCAGTGAACTGGTTGACCTTGAGATCCAGACCAACAAGGAATACTACCAGTCCCCAGAGGCGGCCGTTGAACTTGCTAAAATCTCTAAACTCCTTCTGGCAATGGAGAAAGGAACTCTGGACAGATTCAAAGGAAAATCTCTGGGGGAGTTTGAGATCGATGGTGAGTTTCCTTTGTGACACTCATTGGTCAGCTTGCAAAAGAAGAACAAGTGGTGAAATGTGCTTTCTGTTGAAGATGAGGTGGAGTCAGATGAGGGGCAGAGCAGTGATGGAGAAGATGTGGAAAAGTCCAATGAAGAGTCAGGTTCTCCACTTCAACAGTGTGGTATGTTACAAAATATTCTTCTTTACATTTTTGGTATTTATGCTGTACTCAGCCTGAGTTTTCTAGTTTTCATCTTCTAGTCATCCAGACAGTGGTGCTCTAAACAGACTTATCTTTCTTCTTTTGCTGATTTATTGAAGAATGACCACTGGATTTCTCTTTGACCATCATTAAATCTGAAATATACAAGACATGGTATTAGCGAAGTAACATTGCAAATTCGCCTAATGCATGCTTACTGCAAGCTAACTAACTTCAATGTGCAAAACATGTTACCATTGTTACACAAAACAAAGAGACAATTGTTATTTTTCACATTATTTATACTTACGGACAAATCTTGTTCAAAGCAACAATGTTTTAAAGTTTATATCAGCTTAACTTATAAATACTTCTGCATTGTATTCGGCCATCTTGGATTTATCTGCTTCCTGTGTTTATTTCTCAAGGTAACCTAGGTAACAGTGTCACAAAGTTTGTGGGGTGGTTTACTAAATGTTATCTAGTGTAACTATTTTCCTTTACTGATATTTAGTAAGCAAAATATATATTTATCTTCTGTTGACTTTAGGTACATTTAAATGCATTTCAGTAAGCTGTGGTGATCACAACTGTTACAAAACAAAATCATTCAGTAACTTAAATGAATTGACTGTGTTCAGGGACATGTTTCAGATCATTGAGCAAATTGGAGCAATTAGGAGCAACAGCTTCCATGAACTACTTATCAACTGAGGAATAATATCTGGAGAAAAACCACCAGGTTTACAGGAGCAGAACTTTAATGCGACTAACATGCTGATGTTTGCAGATGTTCAAACAGAGCAGCTCGATGGACAGCTGACTCCGGCTGTTCAGGACGCTTTGGAGCACATTGAGGCTAAAAGAGACAAACCCTTCCTTCAGGAGAAGTTCATAGACTCTGCTAAAGGTTTGTTGTCATAAAGAATAATCAGATTCTTTGTTTTAGATAAATCTGACATTCAATCAATTACACCTGCTGAAACAAACCTATTAAAATCTCATTAAGGTTTTGACGCACCTCTGCTAATGCACAAATAGCTGAGCTAATCTTCCATTTAGTGCTTTAGCAGTAGCTTTAGCTAAATACCATGTTGGTATATAGTTCTTTAGTATTAGCATTAGCAGAACAAATTTTTATTATTGGCTCTTTAGGGTTAACACAACTAACATTTTAGTTAGCAGCGCCCACCACTGTTAAAATCTTTTTCTGTTTTTCCAGGGAGAGGTGTGTTCACCAAGGAACCCATTGAGCCATCTTCTTTTGTTGTCGAGTTTCGGGGGAGGATCTCTACTTGCCAAGAAAGCTCTAAGAAGCAACCTGGAGATTTGTTAAACAATTATGTGTTTAACTTTTCATGGAAAGAAACAAACTGGTGGTGAGTTTTCTGCTTTTCCACAGCTAAAAACAGCTATAGGCTGAAAAGCGTTGCCTTCTTTCCAAGAATGTTTTTTTTTTCACTAGTCATGAAAACACAAATAATTTCATAAAACACCAAGTAGAGCAAATTAGCGCTGAAAATAATAAACCGGTGTGCTTTTTCTGAGGATAAATCTTAAAAGACCCAGATGTAAACTTATCTTGGTCATCGTTCACTGGTGGCCTTCAGCCAAATTATGACTTAGAGAGGTGACTGAAAATTGCAACAGTACCTTTGACCTCTAGAGAACCTCAGGAAACCTAAGTGGTTTGAGATGATCTGAACAAGAGCTACAGATTACAAACTTTCCCCCTTTTTCAGTCCAGGCTGCTCTCACTCCATTAGCGCTGGAGCTCTGTGAGTTTCAGCAGAATATCAGAGGAAATGGAAAATGTTCCACAGCCCAAATATACGAGAACGGAAAATTTTAAAAATTTAAACTGAAACTAATCCTGTTGGTTTAACTGTTTCTTAGTGTTGACGCTTCAGCTGATGATGGGAGTTTGGGTCGGCTTGTAAACGATGACCACCTTGAGCCAAACTGCAATGTATTGAAGATTCCCTATGAGGAGAAGCCACATCTGTGTCTGTTTGCACTGAAACAAATATCAGCTGGTGAGGAGATAACCTTCGACTACGGGGAGTCTTCATACTCATGGCGCCCAGAGGTAGATTCACATTTTACAGTGACGCATATGGTTCTCATTTCTGTACGTTTTCTGGTTTATCGCTCAACAAAACAAAACAAAAAATGTTGTTTAATTACTTTGTGTTTTTTGGTCATCTGTGTTTTGACAGGAAACCAGCGAGGAAGTAAATATTCCTGAAAAAGACTTGGAAAAGGATCCAGCTTTCCCCATTGATAAAAAAGTATGTTTTGTACAAGACAGATGAATATTTATGCAAAAGAACAGCAACAGAATATTTACAATAAATATAAAAATGTCATGGGTATAAAGTTTTAACAGCTGCTGGAAGGAAGAATCAGCTTTGTGCACCTAGGATGCAGTAGTTTGTCACTGATAATTTCCCCATGACTCTGTAACTGATTCTTTCTTCACAATTTAAACATGAATTTGTTGAAAAAACGCATCCAACAATATTTTAGGATTTAAATATGCTTTTTTAAAATTCATTCCAGCTTGAGGACTCTGCAGCAGAATCCTTCGGCTCTGCCGAATCCTCCGGAGATGAATACGTCTGCAATGAACAACCAGACAGCGATGACAGTTTCTCAGAGTCTGAACTGCCTGACGGGGCGTCATTCACCGTAGAGGGAGACGGGTCTCGCTCCAGCTCTGACGACTGGGACTCCGACACGCCGACCAAAGCTACTTCCTTGACGAGGAAGAACTACTGTTACGTTTGCGGAAGACCTCAGTCGAAAATCTCCCGTCACCTCTTAACCCACAGAGCGGAAGAGCCTGAGATCGCTGAGGCATTTAAGATGCGTCGCAACAGTAAGGAGCGAAAGAAACTGCTTCAAAAGCTGCGGAACAGAGGGAACTACAACCACAACCAGGAGGTGCTGAGAGCTCGAAAAGGAAAACTTAAAGTGAGGCGAAGAACAAACATGTCCTCCATCAAAAACACTGCTACCTGCATCTACTGTAAGCTCTTGTTTAATCGAAAGACTTTATGGAGGCATCTTCAGAAATGTCCTATGAGGATCTCATCCCCTCTAGAAGGCAAGTCAGGGATTTTAGCATTAGTTGCATCTGGGCTAACAGAACCTGAAAACAGGTCGTCGGGTGTGAGAAAGATGCTAAAAAAACTGAAAAAAGATGAAACTACCTCCTTAGTTTTAAAGGACCCTTACCTTTTGCGGCTGGCTCGCTGTTTGTACTACATGAAGGATGGCAAGAGCAAAGACTACGATGTCAATCGGAAACTGAGACAAATGGGAAAACTGCTCGCAACCTTGAAAGAAAAGTCTATAACGAGCATTGAGGAGGCTTTAAAACCCCAGAACTTCAATGTCGTAATTGAAGGAGTGAGGAAAGTCTCAACCGTGAGGAAAAACATCAACGCCAAGCCATTTTCAACAGTAATCAGATACTCACTTAAGAAAGTGGCTGATATAAAATATGCTGTAGCTCTGAGCAACAAAGCGGATAACGAGACAATAGAGGAGGCGAAGGACTTCCTGAAGCTGTGTGAGAAGGAATGGGCTTCAAATGTACCAGTTCGACAGGCAGTACAGGGAGCACCAACGTTACCCTTCATCCAGGACGTTCAGCTGCTGTTTAAGTACATCCACAATTCGGTGAGCTCTGCTATCTCAATTATGACCAAGTTTCATAGCCCACCAGTCTACATTGCCCTCCTCAAAGGGATCTTCGCATATGTGGGCATACTAAGCAGAAATTTTACTGAAATGTTGACTGTGACCCTGGAGTCGTTCCTGCAGTGGAGTGAATCTCAGCCTCAGGAAAATACTGACACCAAGCAGTCGCTGCTTGACAAAGTTCTCTCCAAACGGCTCGTTAACATCAACATTGTTAACCAAAAGAACCAAAACGTAGTTCTCAGTCTGACCCCAGAGCTGCTCTCTGCAATCGCCATGCTGGTGGAGAAGAGAAAACAATGTGGTGTGCCCGATGGTAACCCCTATCTCTTTGGATGGCCGGATGAAATGTCCATGAATATCAACAAGTGTCAACGGGTCATATCCATGTTTGTGGGTTTGTGTGGCGCTAAAGATGGGAAGAACCTAAAGTGTCCGTTATTCCGTATACACACGGCAAGAATTTTCCGTATTCTCATCCTGAATAATGAGGAGCTCAGCCAGTTAGCCACACTGCTGGGGTGCAATGTTCAAACCGAGAGCGAGTTCTACCAGAACCCGGAGGCGGTTGGAGACATCGCAAAAATCTTGGTGCTGCTGTCGGCTATGGAGACCGAATGTCCGACCACGTTCCAAGGAAAATCTTTGGAGGAAATCGAAATTCCAGGTATGTGTCCTCCCACCTACCAATGTAAGTAGAATGATAGTAAAGATGATGCTCTTTGCTTACTGAAGAGGAAGTTTTTGCTTGATTACAACAGACATCCAGGTTACTCAGCGGTTGGTTAAATTACTTTCTTATTCCAACGATAATGTCAAATAAAATTTACTCTAGCTTTAGAACCAGATGAACCAATCCTTGATTATTAAATCAATTCTCATTGTTAAAATACAACACAGAAATGAACTTGAAGAGATTCAAGAGGCTTAAAGTAACTAAGAACCTGTGAAAGCATAGCCCCGCCCCCAAATTGAGGCGGAGCCTAGAGACACGAAGAGGCGGGGCCAAGTGTGGGGATGAGAACAGCACTGAGATGGATTAAGGCCGGAGTTAAACTAATTTACACAAAAATGTCAAAATATGAATAGTAACATAAAGATGGCAGCCTTGTACAGTTTAAGTGCAAAAACTGAAAAAGTTGATTTGGGGTTTATTTACTCTTAAAATTTCAGAAAATGCTTGAAATTTTTGGATGTAGGGATTAAATTTGATGTGATTTTACTTGGGAAACCTGGTCGTTCTGAACTTAGGCTTTGGGTTTTGTTGCACTCTAACAAGTTTTCAATCTTTAAATGTGTTTAATTTACAGATAGGAAGCACAAATCCCTATGTGGAAACTAAATCCAGCCTTTCCCCTGTAGATTTAAGGTGGTGCTAGTGTGTTAGTTTGCAGCTGCTCTGGTGTACAGCTACAGAACTGAGCTGCAATGCTAAATAATAAATTCAATCTTAATCCTGTACAATGAAACACACAATATATGAAGGATCCTAACAACAACTTTATTCATCATCTTGATAGAAAACAACAAAATCTGGTGTTGTCATCATCAAATAATAAAATGTGATTTTTTTTCTAAATTTAGTTTGAGAGGGTTTTGGTAAAACGTTGATGTTTTTCTCCAAGATGAGCTGCCGGCGGTGATGGAGAACAGCAGGAGAGCCACTGAAGCTTCTCGTCAGGAGGACGGTGGGTAACAACATTCAACTGCAGGTTTTTCTTTCTCTTATTGTTGCAGGCACATTAAACGTCCTCCTATAAGCAGTTGTATAGCCTGCACTTTTTTAGAAGGAAAGTGGTGGGGAACGCGGAAGGATTTACCTTTCGGCTTTACGATGATAATCCCAGATGTCCTTAACAGCAGCTTCCCCTTTAATCCATGTTTGTTGGTCTTTACTAAACTCCAGCCTTGTTTTGCAGCTCTTTGCTTTCATGCAAGAAGCACTCCTTTGTAGACTCTCACTGTCCATATCCCTGAAAACGTGCAGAACTTCAACCACAAAAGCAAATTAAGCTCAGATTTGCTCCAAACACTCCAAACTGCAGAATTGATGCATCCTCCTTTTCTTATAGCTGAAGTTTCTTTCTTCCAGGTGATTCTCCCTCATTGACAAAGAAGAAAGGTAAAGGTTCTTCCAACAGGAGTCGAGTCAAAAAGAAGCAGGAAGACAAGGCGGATCGGACTGAAGCGACTCAAGAGAAAAATGAAGCGGAGAAAGAACCAGAGCAGAGCAGCGAGACACAGACCAAAAATCAAACCACTGCAGCTCCTGACAAACAGAACGAGAGTCAGATTTATTTTAGCGACGAAGATGAAGACATGAATGTAGATTTTAATATTGACATCGACATAGACGATGATGACGATGATGACGATGTCATAAAAGAAGGAAGTAAGGGTGATGAAGACTCTGAAGCGAACCTTGGCTGTCAGGACAAACCTGAAGAAAATGAGACGAGTGAGACTCGGAGGGACAACTCCTCTGAAGACACGATGGGACAAAAGAACGAAGACGATGATGACAATATCAGAAAAGAGGGAAGTAAGGCTGATGAAGACTCTGAAGCAAACGCTGGAGTTCAGGATAGAACAGAAGAAGTCGAGACGATGAACCAAGAGGCAAACGGTGAAGATGATGATGGTGATGAACAGGACGGCTGGATGGGAGCAGAAAGTGGAGGATCTTCTCCTGTACAGACAGGTAGGATCTGCTGGAGCGTTCCTGTCATGTTTCAGTTCTAACGTTTCATTTTATTTTCATTTTGCATCATTTACAGAAGAGAAACGCAGCAACTTTGAGGCAGCAATGAGAAGCATGAAAGTAATAAAGATTTTGATTCGCAAACTGAACATTGTGAGTTTATTTTATGCTTTTTATCAAAGTGCAACATTTCATCTTTAGGTTTCCTTGCAGCCATCTTTGTTTTGTTTTACGTAGGAGAACTTGCAGATTCCTGTCCGGGTTTCACAGTTTCCTCTGAGTGAGAATCAGTCGGTCAAAGATCAGCCGTCACCGGTGGCTGAAGACGAGCGTCGATCCACATCCACAGAGGAAACCAACAAACAGAGAGACACAAAGGTGAGACGACTCACCTTCAAACTGAATCATTTCAGTGCAGAGGACTGGAGGCAGAGCAGAGTGAGGAGCGTTAGGAAAGTTACACAGGAAAAAAAGAACAGCAACGTTTATTTAGCCGGTAATAGAAATGTTCACCATGTTGTTCATACAGTTATAAACGTCAAAGCAACAAACTAAACATTTAGCTCTGAACTAAATACTTATTTGCAAAGTATTTTCCAAACTAAACATTTAATTTCAAAGAAGCATTAAATGTGTGAAATAGTAAAACTTGATTTATTTAGAAGAAAAAGTGCTAAATGTTACTGTAGTGAGTCTAAACTGAACAGGAAGTCACTGCATCAAGACATGAATGAACTGTTTGCTCTTGTTTGTTTTCAGGCTGTGAAGATGAACTGCTCCCACTGTCAGAGGATCATGACGAAGGGACAAACGGCGTACCAGAAGAAAGGCTTCACGGACGTCTTCTGCTCCAAAGACTGCCTGTTTGAGATGTTTCCTCCCAGCAAAGCAGCTCAGAGGACCTGCTACTACTGCTCCAGGTTAGTCTGGAGAACCAACCGCTGCAGCTCTGCACATCTGAACTGATTCTTTCCTTCCAGAACATTTAAACTACTTAGTCTGGAATAAACTGAAGTAAATAATCTGCAGGAAAAAGTCCTTCACAAACAGCTGCTTGGTGGAGTTTTTCTGTCGGATTCAGGTCTGAAAACAAGGAAGAATGTTGATTTAGTTTCTACAGAATCATTTCTGATGAGTTCATCCTGCTGAAAGAACTGATTTTCAGTGTTGTGCAGGTTTTTATATAAAATCATAGATCCTCCACTTTTTTCCTTTCCATATTTTCTCCCTTTGTTTCACAGCAGAACCACTTGAGAGTTTGTGGTTAAAAAGCTCAAAGATCCATTTAAAGTCCCAGTAGAGTTTAGAAAATGTCAAAACGTTTGTGATGGTAGGACAGAAGGACGTTTTTCCCGCTGTAGATGTAGGTTCAGATCAGTTTTCTTGTTGCCATTTCTTGATTTATTAAGATTAAGCCATATCTGCAGTATACGGATGACATGTTCTCTTGTCTTTTCCACTTATATCAAAAAAGAAAATCAAGAAAAATTTACTGGAAACTCTGATCAACTTTCAAAAGTATAGATGAGGGTCACCTCCGTTTGATTTGATTTATTTCTAAAGCAGTGTTTTTCCAAACAGGATGTTTTTTTAAATTTAATTTATAGTAAGATAAAAATTAAAGTTTGAGTTTGTTCTATATTTGCTGCCTTCTGTGCTTCTTTAGCAGGATTGGCTGTTACATTTCTAATAACATTTAATAAAACACAAGCTAGCTAATCTTTAATCTCTCTTGTCTTCAGTCAAATATCGAACCGTTTTCTGATCATTTTGACCCAGAAAAGATTTCTGTTGAGATTTCTGAGTGTTTTCTGTTTTCTGTAGGCTTTGTGTTTTTAATAATCGTCTCTCCGGTCAGGGAGAACCTGCAGCCGCTGGAGCTCATCATGGCCGCCGTGGACCTGAGAGGAACCATGAGAGACTTCTGCAGCACCGCCTGCTTGTGCTCCTTCAGATCCAGCTCTGCTTCTCTCCAGAGGAAGTTCACCACCACATCCACCCAGACGCTGTCGTCGCTCTGCAGCGCCTGCAGCAAAACCTGCGTGGTAGGATGAGCGTTTCTGACTGGCTGTTTCATAGGACTGCATATTAGAGCCGATGTAGGCAGAAAAAATAAGGAGTACATTTCTACCACGAAATCTCAGAAATTTTCTAGAAAAACAAGGAAATTTCTGTGTTTTAAAAGTTGAAAATTTGCTAGAAAAGCTCAGAAATTTTGAGGTTAATCTAAGAAATTGTCAAGAAAAATATTGAGTTTTAAAAGTTCAATTTCTTTTACTTTTGAAACTGAGAAATTTACAAATCTTTTTAACTAGAAAAATGCAGAAGTTTCTCAGTTTCAGAAGTTGAAAATTTACCATAAAAAACTGAGTTTTTCTTCAAATCTTGGAAATTTCTGTTTCAAAAGTCAAAAATGTTTTTTTCTATCAAATTTTCAAACTCAGAAATGTCCTTGTTCTTTTTGTCAAAACTTTCTGAGATGAATCTTAAAATCAGAGTTTTTTCTACCAAATTTTCAACTTTTAAAACTAAGAAATGTCCTTGTTTTTTTTTTGTTTTTTTTTTCTTTAGGAAATTTCTGAGTCTTTAGCAGAAATTTATGACTTTTTTCCAGAAATGTCCTTTTTTTTCCGAGAACATTTCTGAGAGTAATCTAAAAATGTTTGAGTTTTTTGGCCAAACCTTTTTTCTGCCTGCCGCGGCCCAAATGCGCCGCTGTAGATCTGAGTGTTTTCTGTTCAGAGCGAGCTGGAGTTGAGGCTGGATGAGAACCTGCACCGGTTCTGCAGTGTCGTTTGCTTGGACACGTTCTGCAGGGAGAACCTGGGGGTCTGTGAGAACTGCAGCCAGTCCTGCAGGAAGAAGCCGCTCCAGCTGAGGCTGGAGGACGGCTCAAAGACCATCTGTGGTCCGGACTGTCTGGAGGAGTTTAAAAAGGTGAAGAGGGTTCATCAGGCTTTAGATCTGAGGTTTAATTCAGGTGATATGGCTTCAAAATGAAATCTCCTATTTTTTTCATACCAGATCCGATTTCCGATTTTAATCAATTTTTTCTTGCTTTCTTTTCTCAAAAAATACATTTCAAATGAGAAAAATATTTTTAAAAGTGGTTTTTATTTCAGTCATACCTCATTTTTGTTTATTTATAAGAATATATTGATAATATTAGCCAAAAAAATTCATTTGTACCAGAAGAACGTTTTACAATGAAGAGAAAAAAGCTTCTAGACTTACCAGGATTTGACCTGACGGCTTCAGTTTGTGTTGTTCTTTCTTTGAAATGAACTCAGTCGCTTGCATGATAGTTTTAAAATAATAATTTGATGCTGATTAAGTATTTCTATCAAGTATTATCTGTAAGATTTAAACCAAAGTATAACTTCACAAGATGCTAACATTCATCCATTTGAATTTAGCTTTTTTTCATGCTTGAATTGTCATAAATTTACTGCTCTTATATATACTGTATGTCTAATTAAAAGATTTGTTTTCTTTTAATTATACTGGTAATTAAAAGAAAACAAATCTTAGGTTGTCTGTAATACTTTGTCCTGCGGTTCTGCAGAACATCATGGCGGCCCAGGAGTGTCTCGTGTGTCGAGCTGCTCAGCTCCCGTCAGACATGGTCAACCACAAAAACAAGGAGAACGCCGTGGATCTCTTCTGCTCCCGCTACTGCGTGATGTCCTTCCAGGCGCTGCCCGCTGCGGACCAGAACATCAGAACCGTGAGTACATTCCTGTACACTTAAAACACGTGTCAAACCCAAGGCTCGGGGGCCAAATCCAGCCCATCACAGCTTCGTATGCGGCCCTGTAGACTCCAGAGAATAATTATGAAATGGTGAGCTTGAATATTATTTTATCCATCAGATTTAAGCATTTTTAATCTGTTTGCTACCAATAGCATCAATCAGTCTCTTCGGTTTTTTCATACAAAATTAACAGATCCCAGTAATTATTACCACTAATGCATAATTGCCAAATTTTATTCAAAGTGACTCTAACTCCCACCAGCAGGTGGCAGTATTTTTTACTTCTAATGCACTTCTGCCTCAGCCCTACTTGATGTCAACAGTTAAGTTTGATTGATGTGGCGAGTAACAAAAAGTCACATAAACCGTCGTACATAAATGCAAATATTTCAAAATTTGCTCCACAAAATCAGTAATTTTTATTGCAAAAAATCACAAAAAAAACCAAAAGATGTTCAACATTATTTAATTTAAAGAAGTGCTTATTGAATGCAGAGACAGCTGTTAATTTCATTTGAATTTGAATGATGTTGATGTGAATGTGAAAGCTCTGCATCAGAGGTTCAGGCGTGTTCAATGTGAATGTGGAGCAGCGTTCCTCCGTTCCTGCCGACGACACGGCCAGACTCATCATCGCAAGCGACGCCGCCGCCTGCTGCGGCTGCAGGAAGCAGCTGAAGCGAGCGTCTGCAGTTTACCACCTGAAAAAAGCCAAGCAGCTGTTCTGCTCGGAGGCGTGCGTCACTGAAAAGCTTCCCCACGTCCAGTTCGACACCAGGAAGTGTTACAGCTGCCTCCAGTAAGTCCAGGACGCTTCAGTTATTCTCAAATTTATGCTTAAATATTTAAGATTAAATACGACATCAGATCAATAAAAAATCATTTAATACAGGAATGAAGAACAGTATATTTAATATCTGCTTAAATGTTGTTTTAAAAAGTACACGCCTAATCTGAATGCATACACTAATTTACAATAAAATACTGTTGTTTGGACATTTGAATTTTTATTTATTTATGATACATCCAGGAATTTGTTCAATATAAAACGAATAATTAAAACTTATGAGTTTCTTTTAGTTCCCAGAAAAACAAAGACAACAGTAATGTCACATCAGAAATATGAATATATTTTAACTGATATTAATGTAAAGAAACATGCAGCAGATAAATCATCTCTTTTGCTGTCAGGTTGATTCCTTCCTGTTTGCTGTCAGGTTGATTTCTTCCTGTTTGCTGTCAGGTTGATTTCTTCCTGTTTGCTGTCAGGTTGATTTCTTCCTGTTTGCCCTCAGGTTGATCACTCAGCCTCAGAAAGTGATCTTGGCTCCGGTGGATGATTCAGGAACGATGAAGGAGCTCTGCAGCGACACGTGTCTCACGTCTGTCAAATCCAAGATGCTTCTCTCCAACTGCAAGCTGTGTGGCAAACACTGTCCTGTAAGGAAACGCTGCTGGCAGCGAACAACGCTAAACCTAAACAAACAAAGTTTCACCTCAGTAGCTCTTCGTTCAGCCGAGGTGAAATTACAAGTGCAGCAGCTTTCAGAGCTTTTTTACATGGGAGAAAAGATGGAGTGAAATTTCTGCCAAAGCTCAGAAATTCTCTTGAAAAAACTGGGAAATTTCTGAGATCCAAAAGTTGAAAATTTTGAAGAAAAGAACTCAGAAATTTTATATTAATCTCAAAAATGTTAGACTTTATGATAAGTGAGGTTGATTTTGATGGCTGTTGTGAGTTAATGCACTTCATGGAGAAAAGTTTTAACTTTCCTTTAAGGGGAACTACAGATGCATGAACATCTCTCTGTTTCACATATTTTATCTTTCATTTCTCTATTCTAAGAGGTTATATTTTAGAAATTTATCTAAGTTCAATAATGTTTGAAAAACACATTTTTATGTTTATTTAATCCAACTGATGCAACATAATGTTAAAATTTGATTGTGTTTTTTAAAATTCAGCATAATATGAAACATTTATTCCTTTATGTTATGGAAAGATGGTTGACCCTCATGATTCAAGAAAATGGCTGCTTTTCAGTTAATCCCAAATTGATAGATAAGATGAATCAACTTCAGATTAACTCGTTTTCTGATAATTGGATCCCTGTCACCTGTTAATAAGACAGACAGCATCATAAACCTGAGAATCAGAGACAAAAGTCACTGTTGTTGGTGAGATCTGTGTGAAGAAGAGGATTTTATCTCCTTCAGATGGGGCTCATCTGTTGCCATGACAGCGTTGTTCTGATCTTCTGTTTCTCCGTCAGTGTCAGCTCTCAATGACGGTGGACGGTGAGGTCCACAGACTCTGCAGCGAGTCCTGCATCTCCGACTTCCGCATTCAGAACCAGTCCTCCTGGTCGTCCTGCGCAGCCTGCGGCGCGCTGCGCTGCAGCCTGCGGCTCGCCCTGCAGACCGACGGCGGCGTGAAAACCGTCTGCGGAGACGAATGTCTGCTCAGGCTCAAAGAGGTGCAGAAACAAAACGTCCCTCCGTTAGAACCTGAACAGTAATGACATAAACAGCCCGGTCTGTTTTTCTGAACTCGTTCTGCAGAAAGTGAAAACCCTGCAGCTTTGCGCGACGTGCAGAACGCCCCATCAGATGTCAGACATGGTGGAAAATCCAAACAGCGAGGGGCAGCTGGATCTGTTCTGCAGCCACAGGTGCATGAAGGTTCACAAAGCTCAGACCTTCACTGGTCCAGGTACAATCCCATCAGTCCTGCACTTTAACTCTGCAACTTAAAACCAGGAAGATCTGATTTATAATAAGCTATAAATATAACCTGTTCACTTCAAAAACACAAAATATCATCAGTTATGTTTGTCCTAGTTTCTAGTCACTTTAAATAAGACAAAACTGACTTAGAAATAACTTTTCAGCAAGTTATAGGAGCTTGTTTTAGCTCCTATAACTAAAACAAGCCTTTAGGACTGGCTTCATTTGTGGGGAATTATTACAAATTGCATTGTAATTATGCAAACTGGGAGATTGTTTCACTTATAACATGGGAAAAATAATCTACCAGTGAAACTGAAGGAATTATTTACTTAAAATGAGCTCATATTTCTTGCTGAAAATGTACTTCAAAGCTGGGTTTGTCTTATTTAAAGTGTACTAAGTTATTTGCAATAATTTGTGTTTTTGCAGTGCTTTGGTTTTCTGTAAAAATTGCCTTCGGTCTGTGGCTCTCTGCCCAAGGCGCCACTGTGTCAGGGGCGGCTACAAGACCAACACTTTCATTTGTACCCCAAATTAGTTTTATTTTTCTTTAAATAAAGAACAACGTATAAAGAAGATGTATAATGGGGATTGGAGTGTAAGTTTATACATCTGCGATGGTGTATCAGGGTGTTTGAATGTGAATATATTTGAACTAAACTAAACGTGCACACTGTGTAAACATTTTAAGAAGTGTCTTATTCTTATATTCCTGATCTTTGCATCTTAATGTCCAAAGAAAATGACATTAAATTCTGGTTAACTTAAATTTTTTTCTCTGTTTTAGCAGAAAACAAGTCCGAGGAGCCAGACGTTAAAGACTTTAAAGACTTTAAAGACATTAAAGACATGAAGCCGTCGCTGGCCAGTTTACCCCAGGTGAGTTTTTATGTGCAGTTACAAACTCCAACGCCTCTTTTCTGATTTGAAACAAAACTAAACGGCGGTAACAGAGCTGATATTTTAACTCTTTTTACTAGATCAAAGAGGAGCCGGAGGAGCAGGAGTATTTTCTGAGCCGCTCAGTTTCCCCTCAGAGCATCAAGGAGGAGCCGGGCACATCCAAGGTCCGATACAATCTCACAAAATTGTTATTTTCATGATACAAACTGAATCTGCTTCTCGTTTAAAACAAGCTCTCATCTTTCTTAAAAGTTACGTTTAAGTCAGTTTTTTCTTATTTCAACTGTAATAATATATTTGCACTAGAAACTTGACAAAAATAGTTAGTAAGATTTTTTATTTTTGCAGAGTAAGAAAAGATAATAAAAATATCTTAGAATAAGAGCCTGAAGGTCCATCATGTTACTGAGCTGGTTCTGGTTCTGCAGGAGGACCTGAAGATCGGGTCGGTTTTCTCCCTGACGGAGGACTCCAAGCCGCCCCGGCCCGCTCTGGCCCACATGGGGCTCCAGGCGTCCTGCTCCGCCTGCCGGAAGGTGCTGCTGGACGGAGAGACCGTCTACCAGAGGAAAGCCCATCTGGATCTCTTCTGCTCCACTTCCTGTCTGCTCCGGTTCCACCAGCTGAAGTCCGTGAAGAAGACGTGTCACTTCTGTCTGCGGTGATTCTGCTTCCTGACTCGGTTCAACTGGGGACCAAAACTTCAGCGTTTGATCCATTTTCATCTGTTCTCTTTCACGCTGCACTGTGTCAAAACAAACTCTTAGAAAAACCTGTTCCCCTCCTCACCTGTAGGGGCGCTGCACCAAGAACCACTGAAGGAAACAACACAGAAACATTTGTCTGCATCATCTTTCTTCGCTAAATGTAAACAAAAATGGAGTGGTGTCAGATTTTAGCGGTTGGAAGATTTCTCTTTTGTCTTTAGTAAAAAATCTATCATCTATTTCTTCCGCTAGCGCTAGGCTAAGGTGTTTGCGTTTGTTGTATTTACCCAGAATGCCCTGCGTTTTAAACTGCTTCCTGCTTTTTGAGCAGCCGCCGGTCCGCTAGGTGTTAACATACCCATTCAAACTGCACCAGGATTCCCTTCAACTGGACTGAAACTGAGGTTTGTAGGCGATCTAAGCTGTTTGGTTCACTTTAATTGGACTCCAATCCGTTTGTCTAGATATTTTGGTTTGTTTGGGGCGGTGTGAATGTGAAATTGGATCACAAAAGGGAACTCTGGTCTGGGCTTGGTTGAAGGGATCTCTGATTTGGTTCAAATGTATATGTGAACACTAAGTGGACCAGAGACTGCTCCAAAAACAGGAAGCGTACTACAGAGTAGAGCATTCTGGGTAAATGCAATCAAAACAAACGTGCTAGCCTAGCGCTAGCTGGACAAAGGTCTAATGGTCTTTTGCCAAAGACTAAAGAAAAATCCAACAACCGCTAAAATCCACTCCATTTCAGTTTCCATTTAGTGAAGAAGGAAGTTGCGCTCAGTGTCGTCTTCAGAGGTTTTGTGTCGTTTCCTTCAGTGGTTCTTGGTGCAGCGCCCCCACAGGCCAGGAGGGGAACAGGTTGATCAAAGGGCTTGGTTGGTTTGTGAAAGAGAACCGCAGCAGTGAAACTGAATCCGCTGGGCTATGTGCTGTAGATGAACACCAGTTAGCGGTGCAGATTTAGCATGGATGCTTTTGGTTTCCAGGGTGATTGTGAAGCTCCAGTCGGTCCTGCAGGCTGTCGTGGATGACGCGGGAACGAAGAAGGACTTCTGCAGCCAGTCCTGCCTGTCGTCCTTCAACTACAAGAGGATCATGTCCACCAAGCTCCCCGTCCTTCCAGCTGGGTCTCAGTCCCAGTGCAGCGTTTGCAGCAGATTCTGCATCGTAAGCCTCCCAGCCGCTGTGACATCCGCGCCGCGCTCCGGATCTGGTTCTGATCCGCTCCTGGTTCTCCTTCCTGCAGAGCAGACATGAGGTCATTCATCAGGACGTGGTGCAGAAGGTCTGCAGCGATCCCTGCTACCACCGCTTCTGCAACATCAACAACCTGACGGTGTGCGAGAACTGCGGTTCCCGCTGCAGCGCGCCGCTCAGCCTCAAGATGGAGGACGGCAACAAGCCGCTGTGCGGCGCCGAGTGCCTGCAGCTACTCAAGCAGGTCGGTTCCTTCCTTCCTTCCGTCCTTGCTTGCTTGCTTCCTTCCTTCTTTCCTTGCTTCCTATTCTACAGTCTTGAGTTAGGAGTAAAACTGATCCTGGAACATAAATTTGGCCTGAAATCGGTTTAAAATCAAATGTTTTCTTCTTCTCTGACAGAAAATCCCGCTGTTGCAGCCGTGCTCCATGTGCTGTAAATCTAAACTGGTTCCTGAAATGTTTGAGAATAAAACCAGTGATGAAGTGGTTGAGCTGTTCTGCTCCAGCAGCTGCGTGACGGCGGCCAGGATCCAGGCCGTCTGTTCATCAGGTAACAAACTGTTTCTTTTCTCTCCTGATTCTTCTTCTGGTTTCAGACGTTTCCAGAAAACACAGATCGATTCTTCACCTCCTCCTGATTCATCCCCCCTTCGCTGATACTTTCACTCCAAAGAAACACATCTGGGTTCTGGGTCAGAAGTTCTCCAGGATTTCTGAAGGCATCCAGGACTGAACCTGTGCTGACATAGCAGAAAACTGGAACCCATTTTAAATGAGAAAATTAGATGTTTTGTCACAAAATAACATTTGTTCCCATTATTACTGAAACGATTAATTATGATTAATTGATTATTGAAATAATCATCAACCAATTTAGTAATTGATCAATCCTTAACTGGAGCATAGAGACACAACAAAAGAACAACATATTCAAAGCAGCAATTGAGGCAAAAATTGTACAAAAATTATAAACGTTTTGCGTTTAAGATTAAAACTCTTTGTCTGTAAATATGTTCGACCCAGAATTCCTCTAGTGACAAGGTTTGTATTTGTAATGAACTTCCACTGTCGTATAAAACAGCTTAAATGCTTAAGTGAAAAAACAACCAAAAGCCTCCCAGGCAGCCGGCAGATCTGTTGATCCAGATCAGATCCTGGCTGACCTGAAGGACAGGAGCCAGAACTGAAGGATGACCAGAAGACGCTGACCGTCTCCTCTTCCTCAGGCGTCCCTCTGAGCGTCTCCTCTTCCTCAGGCGTCCCTCTGAGCGTCTCCTCTTCCTCAGGCGTCCCTCTGAGCGTCTCCTCTTCCTCAGGCGTCCCTCTGAGCTGCCATACCTGCAGGAAGATGGCGATTCCTGCGTGTCACCTGGCCATGTCGGACGCCTCCATCAGGAACTTCTGCTGCCTGTCCTGCGCCATGACTTTCAAGGTAATCAAGGCTTAAATGTGCTGCGTTTGTTTCAGCCGTTTAAATCTTAAACCTGCTGGTTTTTGTTTCTCTACTGCAGGAGACACATAAAGACGAAATCACCAGAACCAGGGAAGCAGAACCCGGCAGACCGGCGCCAGAGGAGCGGCCGTGTGCTCAGTGCCAGAAAGCCATTAAAACGTCTCCCAGAGTCGTTCAGAAGAAGGTCAGCTGGGATACGATCGTTTCAGCTACCGATTAATCGATTGTTCTGACGATTAATCGATTCACCATCAAAACAAATTAGGACTTCCTGCCGATTTTTCACTTCTTTGATTACTAAATTAGTTGACAATTATTTTCATAATTGT
Source organism: Alfaro cultratus (assembly GCA_903066825.1). NCBI lineage: Eukaryota > Metazoa > Chordata > Actinopteri > Cyprinodontiformes > Poeciliidae > Alfaro > Alfaro cultratus. Next base: position 81,720 of record CAEFZX010007132.1, read on the forward strand.
TTAATCACTATTGTTAAGTAAATTGTTTCAGCCCTGCTCTGCTGCTTGTTTTAGATAAATTTATTTTTGGCTTTCCTGCATTTAAACAAATAATTTCTGTTTCTTTCTCAGGATGAAGTGATTTTTGTCTGCAGCCTTGTCTGTTCCAAGAAGTTCAAGAAGCTCAACGGCATCCTGGGTGTGTGTGAACGCTGCAGGAAGAAAACCGTCATCCACGAAGTCAAGAGGATCGACAACAAGGACTGCAGCTTCTGCAGCGACGGTCGGAAACGGATCTCAGCGATCGGATCTGTGAGCTGGACTGGGTTCAGGAAACATTGTAACGTTTTGTTGTCTCTCCTCAGGCTGCCTGCTGCTGTTCCACCGGGATCTGGACAGGAAGTGGGGAAAACACTGTTCGTCGTGTTCCTACTGCCTCTCTGTGTCCAGAACGGCGCTGTCGGCCACGGCTGCAGGAAGACAGAGGGAGTTCTGCTCCAAAGGCTGCAGGTCCAAATTCAAAACGCTCATCAGCCACGTAAGGAGAGCAGCACTCTGGGAATTCACAATGTTGTCCAGATTTAACCTTTAACTTTTACAACTTACCTGGAAAACACAACAAAAATAACAAAACATTCCTGATAAATGTAATAAAACCAGAAGAAACTCCAACAAAGTGTTTATTTAGACGTGTGAACAGACGAGGACACTTTGATTTAGTTTCTTTTTTAACAGGTGCTTGAAATCCTTGAAAATGCTTGACTTTCCATTTGATGTTTTCAAGGTTTGGAAAGTGCTTAATATTCAAGCTGCACAGTTTTTTAATAAAGTGAAATCTAATGTTTGATTAAAAGTCTAAATTTTGAAACGTTATTTGTAGATAAATCAGATATTTTCATACAATAAAAAGACAGAAATATTTTCTTTCTTAATGTCTAAAGTTAAATCAGATTAAAACTTTTTTTGTTTCAGTTTAATTAGAATTAACAAACTTAATTATATTTGCTAAATGCCAGAAAACTTATCAAGAACATTTTTAGAGATTTCTTTTTAAACTTTTTTTATATTTTTTGTTCTAGCGTTTAATTTGAGCAGAATGATAATTTACATGATCACAATGTGATTGGATTGTTTCACTGTAATAAATATTTATTATTCCTAATGGCTTATTGATCATGTTACATTTTCAATGTTATGGAAATTGGAGGATTTTTTTGTTAAATTAGTGTTTTGGTTCAGTTGGCTGTTCAGGGTTTGTGTGATTTTCAAAACCTAATTTTTTTTATGTTTTAATTTGCAGCGGATGTAGAATGTAAAATACTGTCACAAAAATATTAATAACAGTAATAAATGATGACATGTCATAGTGAATTGAAGCTGTTTTTATCTCAAAAGTGGTGCTGGAAAAGTTTGAAAACTTACCTGGAAAGTACCTGAAAAGTGCTTGAATTTTACTGAAGGAAATGTGATTGGACGGCGAACATCCAGTTTAAATCTGAAATAATTGATGTTCTTGTTGCCTGATGATGACGACGATGAATCTCTGAGGTTTGGTGATGCAGAACCTTCTTCTTCGTCTCAGGAGGCGAATTGCGACGCCTGCGGCCGGCGAGGGAAGCTGACGGAGAGTCTTCCTCTGCCGGGGAACGTCAAACATTTCTGCGACCTGAAATGTCTCCTACGCTTCGGGAAGAACGAGGAAGAGGAGCAGGATGAAGGTAACGGGATTTCATCCTTAATCTGAGGCTAAGGCCAGTCAGGCTGTGGAGGAGGAAAAGCTCTGATTGGTCAGAGAGGCAGGAAAACATCAGATCTACTTCCTGTTTCCAGGATCTTCTCCTCCTCGGCCTGGAGGAAGCGTGGCGTCTTCGCCGGTCATCACCAGCGTGGTTTCGCTGTCCGGCGGCCCGGCAGGAAGAACCGCACCGCTCGGTACGACTCGGACCTCCTCCACTTCAAATCCAAAGATTCTGGTCTATTTGTGGAATAAAAAACATAAAAATGAATCTTTTACATCATTTTGATCAGAATAGCTGTAAAAATGTTCAAGTAGATAAAAAAACCAAACCTTAGATTCCAACCGAACAACAAAACTTATGTAATCAGGTAAAAGAGAGTTTCTTTTATTCCTCATGACTTTTAGTTTCTTTTAGGGATTAATAAAGTATTTTTGAATTTGAATGAAATGAATTAAAAACATAGTAGCCAGCCTGCTAACTGCAGAATCACTGTAAAAAGCATTTTTGTCTGGTTTTGAGTGCCAGTTTGTTTGTACAGATGAAACAAGACAAAACTAACTTAGAAGTAACTTTTCAGAAAGAAACAGAAGCTTGTTTTAAGTAAATAATCCCTTAATATTGATTTTAAAATAGTAACTGTTTCACTGGCCAATTATTACAAGACATTTTCAATGTTGTAAGAGAAGTAATCAATATTCAGTGATTATTGACGTGAAACAAGCTCCCATATGTTGCCGAATAGTTATTTTTACGTTAGTTCTGTGTCATTTGATGAAAGTTTTTGGTAATATTTGGTGTTTTTGCAGTGATGTGGTTGAGTTTCAGCTCTATCTCTCCATTCTGCCTCTGCAGGACTTTTCTCGGACATCCAGGCTAAAGTCGTCGGTCATGTAAGTCGACAGGAGGAGGATCTGACCTGAAATGCGAACCGAATCGTTGCTGATGGATATTTGCTGGTTTGGTCCTCAGGCCAGCGTCCAGACGGCTCCCAAACAGCTGAAGAACAAGTCCATGCTGTGCGTTCCTCTGGTCCACAACAAATCTGCCTCCTGCTGTGTTCAGACTGTAGAAATGGCGTCACAGACAGGTGGAAGAGACATTTCTAGCCAAAACCCGACTTCTGACCTGGCAGCTCAGGTTAACGTATCCTTATTAAATCATTTTCTTCTTCTGTCATTAAAGTGAATTTTAAGCAGAAGGTCCGCCAGGTGAGCGCGGCTGTTCCTGTGCCGGTTCCCGTCTACATCCCTCTACCCATGAACCTCTACAGCCAGCTGGCTCCGGCTCCGTTGGTTCTGCCCGTTCCGGTACGGGAAGCAGCTTTTACGCTCTGAAAAGGGTCAGGAAATCAGGCCCAGTTTGACCAGGGGATGGACGTTTGTTTCCCAACAGCTGCTGGTTCCCGTGTTTCTCCCAGAGGAGAAGAAGAACGAGGAGGGGGAGGAGGAAGAGAAGGAGGAGGAGGAGGAAGAGAAGGAGGAAGATGACTCTCAGGCGGCGGCGGCGGCGGCGGCGGCGGAAACACGGCCTGGATCTCTGCAGGAGGAGCTGAGCTGCCGACCACAAGGACAAACGGACAAAGAGGAGGAAACTCAGTCACTTATTGGTATGAAATCAGTTTAGTTTGGTAAAATATTTACACTTCTGGATATTTTCACTGCAAAAACACAAAGAGGAAACGACTTTCCACACAGATGGAGCAGATTGTAAATATTTCCTTAATATTGATTTTTAAGTTTCACTGGCAGAAAATTTCACGTATAAAATAAAATTTTTCTCATCTTATAAGTGAAATAATCACTTTTTTTTAGCAATTTGTTTCATCACAGAATATATGAACATACAGTAGGTATAAAAAGGTTGGATCAATGCGACTATTGATGATTTATTGAAATAATCATCAACTAATTTAGTAATCGATTAATCATTAATTTTACAAGTCTGACTCAAAAAAGATAATTTGCTAAAAAAAACACTAAAATTGTACAAAACATATTTACATCTTGCATTTATTATACATATTTTTTTCTGTAAATATGTTTTATCCAGAACTGAGGTTTATCTTCACTTGGTTCAAATTCTGTAACATTCTCTTATTAAGCACCTTTTGCTTAATCAATTTAATTAGTTAATTGATAAATCAACCAATCAGATGTTTTGATGTTCAGTGACATTAAATATTTTGGTGGTTTTTAGCTGCAGATGCATCATTTGCTACAAATTATTGAAAGTTTTCACTAAATAAATCATCTTATTGCATTTTAGGCAATAAATATTTATTTTCTTATTTAGAAAAAGGAATTTAATTATTTGTTTTGCATGTTTTAATGTTTTTACTATTGTGTAAAATCATAAGTGATTAATGAAAGATAAAGGAATATTTACCGACGTTTTCTCCTCTGAATATTTTTAATTTCTGTCTGAATTTCAGAAACCATCAACAGCTACATGGACGGTTTGGGGTCGGATTACCAGCCCAGTTTCAACCACAAAGACTTTGAGTCTGAGTTATTCAGTCAGAACCAGACCTGCTGCATCCCTCCTCCAGTACCAGAACCAGAACCGAACCTCCACACAGGCCCTGACCTCCCTCCTCCTGCTGGACTAACGGGTCCAAACCCCCAGAACTCACTGGATTCTTTACCAGCTGCAGGTTTGGGAGACGAGTCTCAGGAAAACACCCAGAATAATCTGAAGGTAAAAAGCTGAGCTGGTTCTGGTTCTGGTTCTGGATCTGGTTCTGGTTCCGGTTCCGGGTCTGGTTCTGGTTCTGGTTCTGGTTCTGGATCTGATTCTGGATCTGGATCTGGATCTGGTTCTGGATCTGGTTCTGGTTCTGGTTCTGGGCGTCAGACTGACTCCTTCCTTCTGCTTCAGGGAGAAAACTCAGAAGAAGACAAGATGCTGAGTCTCAAAGTTCTGGACAGCCGGGTTGGAGTCGATGCCTGGAGGAAATGGATCCAGTGGAGAGAATCTCAAACCAGTTTGGACCTCCTGCCCGGTATGTCCTTTTCATTCCTCCCATATGTGTCAAACCCAAGGCCCGAGGGCCAAAAGTGGCCCACCACAGCTCCTTATGCGGCCCTGTAAACTCAAAGAAGAACCTGTGTGCTTACCGTAATTTCCGGACTACAAGTCACACGCTTCAACCCTGCGGCTTATACAACGATGCGGCTTATTTATGCATTTTTTCTAACGGCCACCAGGGGGCGCTCGAGCAGAAAAGTGAGAGCAGAGTGAGACAGGGGGAATATATATATGTGTTGAGGAAGACGCAAGTTTAACGTAACTTAACACGTCTCAGTGCACAGGGGGAAGATGAAGAGGCTCTCAGTGACTTTAACCAGCCCTGTTAGTGCTGTGCTACCGTGTTGCTGCTGTTTCTGCCGCATCACAGGCTCTGTTTGGAAAAAAAAGCTAAGGTGTATTATTAAAACTTTGAAAACTCTTTCTGTGTACCGTCTGTATGTAGGCACATATAGACAGGTGCGGCTTATGTATGTACAAAATGGTTTTTCCTTTAAAAATGTACTGGGTGCGGCTTATAATCAGGTTTGCTCTATAGTCCGGAAATTACGGTAAATATTATTTTATCAATAAATCAAAGCAGTTTTTATCTGAGTTATGACAAGCTATCCCAATCAGTTTTTTGCGATTCCACGATTATGGAAACGTGCGTAACATCAGCAGAACCCGTCACCTTTTCACGCATAATTGTGAGGTTATTGCAAAAATGGTCAAAAAGGCAGCGGCCATGATGCTGACCCGTCGTCTCACTTCCTGTCCCATGATGCTGACCTGTCGTCTCACTTCCTGTCCCATGATCCTGACCCTTTGTCTCACTTCCTGTCCCATGATGCTGACCCTTCGTCTCACTTCCTGTCCCATGATGCTGACCCGTCGTCTCACTTCCTGTCCCATGATGCTGACCCGTCGTCTCACTT